>CAUYQG010191803.1:0-27500 GCA_963574415.1 Tarsius wallacei
GGCCGCTCCCGGCCACCGCAGCCTCGACCTGCTGGGCTCTGGTGATCCTTCCGCCTCAGCCTTCCGAGTAGCCGGAATTATAGGCACGTGCTACCATGCCCAGCTAATTTTTTGATTTACTGTAGAGATGAGGTCTCGCCAAGTTGCCCAGGCAGGTCTCAAATCCGCGGGCTCGGGCAATCCACTCACCTCAGCCTCCCAAAGCACGGGATTACAGGCTGAGCCACCGAGCCCGGCTTCTTTTCTTTTTCTTCCTGCCTCCCTCCTCAGTTCTATTATCTTTTTTTTTTTTCTTAAATATATATTCTAGGCTCAGCCTGGGAGCATTAGCCCCCTGAGTCGTGCCGGCGCTAATAAAACTGCTACTTCCTAAGAGTAAAAAAAAAGAAAAAACAAAAAAATATATATACATATTCTAGAGAAAATTTTGCATATGCGTTTAGAGACATATACAACAATATCTACAACAGTATTGTTTGTAAAAACAAATACCTGATAACAACAGGACCATCTATTGACAAGAGAATGGCTAAATACACTGGGGTACGTTCATTTATTTAACTTTAATATGGCAGTAAAAGTGAGCTGAAGCTGTATGTAGCAATGAGGATGAAGATGATTAACATAATGTTGAGAGAAAGAAGCAAGTCACCAAAGAATTCCTACACAATGAATGGCAGCATTTTTACAAAAGTTAAAGCACATTAAAAACTAAATAATCAATTGTTTTTTAAAAGCTGTATTTAGGCTGGGCTTGGTGGCTCAGCCTGTAATCCCAGTACTTTGGGAGGCCGAGGCGAGTGGATTGCCTGAGACCGCGGGTTCGAGGCCTACCCGGGCAACTTGGAGACCTCATCTCTACAATAAATAAAAAATTAGCCGGCCATGGTAGCGTGTGCCTGTAGTTCTGGCTACTTGGAAGGCTGAGGCAGAAGGATAGCCAGAGCCCAGCAGGTCGAGGCCACTGCACTCCAGTCTGGGTGACAGAGTGAGACTCCAATTTTTTTAAAAAAGCTATATTTAGTAAAACATAATGAAATGCAACAAATGATAAATGCAAAATTGGAGTAGAGGTTTCCTTCAGAGGGAGAGAAAAGGGATACAGTCGAATAGAGTCGCAAAGGAGGTCTCACCAAGACTTACAATAATCTAGTTCTGAAGCTAGGTGGTAGGCACCTGGGTATCTGTCTTAATTACTTAATCTTATTTTTAAGTTATATATATTCTTTTATACATATGTAATATCTGAGGATAATAAACGTGCACTCACTCATTCAACAACTTTTTTTTTGGAGTCAGGATCTCTCATTCTGTTGCTCAGGCTGGAGTGCGGTGGCAAAATCATGGCTTACCACAGCCTCAGCCTCCTGGGCTCAGGCATTCCTCCCTCCTCAGCCTATCAAGTAGCTGGGACTACAGGTGCACACCACCATGCCTGGCTAATTTATTTTATTTTTTGTAGAGACGAGGTCTCACTATGTTGCCTAGGCTAGTCTCGAACTCATGAGCTCAAGTGAACCTCCTGCCTCCACCTCCCAGATTGCTAGGATTACAGGCATAAGCCACCACGCCCAGCCTCAACAAATATTTGTCAAACACCTACTCTGTGTCAGTCACTGTTGCAAGGGCTTGAGATATAGGAGTGAACAAAACACAAAGAAAAAAAAATTGGCCAGACGTGGTGGCTCAGGCCTGTAATCCCAGCACTTTGGGAGGTTGGGGAGAGAGGATCGCCTGAGCTGAGAGGTTTGCAACCAGCCTGGGAAACATGGTAAGACCTCGTCTCTACAATAAATAAAAAAAAATTAACTGGGCATGGTAGTGCACACTTATAGTTCCAGCTACTTGGAAAGCTGAGGTGGAAGGATTGCCAGAACCCAGCAGGTCAATGCTGAGGTGGCGACTGTGGGTGTGCCACTGTACTCCAGCCTGGGAGATAGAGTGAGACTCCAACTCAAAAAAAGGAAGAAAAGAAAAAAAAAAGGAAGCAAAAGTTTCTGAAGTTAGAAGGCAAAAACAGCAAACACTTTAAATAAGTATTTCAGCCAGGGAAAATTTTAGAAAACTCATACCAAGATCTGTTAAGTATGACCCACAATTGTCCAAGACATAGCACCCAAATCTGCTATTCCAGAATGAGGCAATATTTCTAGGTAATTCCCAATTCTTTCTGCTAGGCAAGGGGCACAATTGTGTGGATTAATTAAGAGGAGGACTTACACACTCAATAGATCAATATTACAGGAAGGAAGTAGAGAAAGAGTTCATCCAAATAGAAGTTAGTCTAAAACATCAGTTAATCCAAGTAACAGGAAGCAAGCAAATCTCATTTACATTTGTCTTTGGGGTGTGTTACCCTGCTAGTGTAGCATATTCACTTAACATACTTTCTCTTGTACATTTTTAAAAAGTAGTGATGTTAACTTCATACTCACTGCCGGGAATGGATCAGTAGAAAACTGCTGCTGGTTTGGTCACTCACTCAACCAACATTTGTTGGCCTCTGCTGGATGCCAGTCTTTGCTTTGGGCACAGGGGCTATGAAGACAAACACAAGCTCCTTGATTCCTGTCCCCAAGGAGCTTAGTTTATAGAGTAGTGGTAGAGAGAAAGACATTTTTCAAAACACTTTAAAACAATGTTATGAATGTTAAAATGGAAATATAAATAAAATGCAATGGACACACAGAGAAGGGAACATCTAACCCTTCGGAGGGGAATATATCAGTGTTGCTTTCTCAGAAGTGGTGATGTCTAGGCAGCGTTGAAGACCCGTGACAAACTTCTCAGGAGGAGAAACATAAGGGCATTCCAGACAGGAGGACTAACATAGGAAGAGGGCATGGGATAGCAGCGAGTTCAATGTGGTAGCGGCCTAGGGGTAAGCAAGGGGGAGTGGGATTGGATAGTCAGTGCCACACCCAAGTGCTTGGCCTCCATTCCACAGGCAAGGCAGATGTAAAACTTTGAGCAGAAAAGTGACCCAATCAGATTTGGATTTTAGAGAGATTAACTGGCAGTGGTGGTGTGAAAGTTGGACTGAAGAAAGGAAGACATCTGGTGAAGCATATGGTGGCTGTTGCAATACTTCAGAGGATCAAAGTCTGAGCCAAAGCAGGGCAGAGAGGAGACAAGAGCAAGGGATTCAAGAGATTTTTCTGAAATGCAATTCAATTGGTTACATACCTGAGTAATTAACTTGATACAGAGGGCAAGGAGTTGAGGATAATTGTAAAGCTTTTAGCCTGAGAGACTGGGTGAATAGGGACTTTGGTCCCCATTCATTGGTGAATGAATACTTTGGAAAGAAGATTATGGAAAAAGTGAAAGAAAATTGAAGTTTCAGGGAAAAGAGATTTCTAAAAAGCTTATTTTGGGAGAGGAAATGAGAACATAGGTCAAGGACAGAGAAGGAAGGAGATGGAGTCAGAACAGAGGTGGAGAGACTGATCTAAAAGTAGCAAGGCACCCTGGAGTGATGGCTCAAGCCTGTAATCCCAGCACTTTGGGAGGCCGAGGTGAGGGGATTGCCTGAGCCCACGGGTTCGAGAACAGCCTAGGCAACTTGGCAAGACCTCATCTCTACAATAAAAATAAAAAAAATTAGCCAGGCATGGTAGCGCGCGCCTATAGTTCTGGCTACTTGGAAGACTAAGGTGGAAGGATCACCTGAGCCCAGCAGGTTGGCGCTGGGATGGCTGTGAGTGTGCCATTGCACTCCAGCCTGGGCAATGGAGTGAGACTCAACTAAAAAAAAAAAAAGGTAGCAAGGCTACATATTTCTCTAATTAATATGAAACTTGGTGGAAAGACTGAGTGATTATAATAAAACCTAGAGACCTCGGGGAAGAAATTGAGGGAGTTAGCATTAGATGGCTCTAATTTGGAGGGGGAAGTAAGAGAACGTTTACCATTTGAGGGTCAACAGGAGATGTGAAGTGTGAAAAAACTCTAGGATATGTACTTTCCCATCTGCATGATATTAACAAGACTGCCGTTTTAAGCCCTCAATTACAATCTGCAACTGCTCATCTTAAACATGCTTGCTGTTCTCAAGGGTGTCCGTCTCTTAGTTGTTGTTCTTCTCCATCATCAAGTCTCTCAGAACTTCTTTCTTGAGGGTAGATTGGGGGACCCACAAAGTTGGTTGGTATTGGAACAATTCACATTAGCAGATCAGTGTCATCCCTTCCCATTTTTAGGGTTAAATGTAAAATTAGAACCCCTGAGAATGGAAACATCTATAAAAGCTTCTTGACATGATTCTACCAGTCCAGGTAACTCTGCTTAATATTTAGCAAGCTGCCAAAGCATTTGAACTCTATGGAATCAGTGTAAACTCCCAAAGAAATGTTCGATTCAACATGTATTGAGAACCTATGTACCAGGCACTATACCAGATGCTAGGGATTCTAAGACAAGTCGAATATCCTCCACCCTTGGGAAGCACATGGTCTTGTGGAACTTCCTCTCAGTATGCAGAAGGCTTTTTTTTTTTTTTGAGTTGGAGTCTCACTCTGTCACCCAGACTGGAATGCAGTGGCTGCTTTCGGCCACTGCAGCCTGGACTTGCTGGGCTCTGGCGATCCTTCCGCCTCAGCCTTCCAAGTAGCTGGAACTACAGGCACGCGCTACCACACCCAGCTAATTTTTTTTTTTATTTATTGTAGAGATGAGGTCTCGCCAAGTTGCCCAGGCGGGTCTTGAACCCGCGGGCTCAGGCAATCCACTCACCTAAGCCTCCCAAAGTGCAGGATTACAGGCTGAACCACTGAGCCCGGCTGGCTTTTTTTTTTTTTTTTTTGAGTCAGTCTCAATCTGTCACCCAGGCTGGGTTACATGCTCATGGCCACTGCAGTCTCAACCTGCTGGGCTCAGGTTATCCTTCTGCCTCAGCCTTCCAAGTAGCTGGAAACACAGGCATGTGTCACCAGGTCCAGCTAATTTTTTGATTTATTGTAGAGACAAGGTCTCACCATGTTGCCCAGGCTGGTCTCGAACCCCTGGGCTCAGGCATTCATCTCACCTCCACCTCCCAAAATGTTGAGATTAGCGGTGTGATCCACCGCACCCAACCTGCAGAAGGCTTTTTTTTTTTTTTTTTTGAGTAGGAGTCTCACTCTGTCACCCAGGCTGTAGGGCAGTGGCATGCTCCTGGCCACTGCAACCTCGACCCTCAGGAGATCCTTCCGCCTCAGCCTTCTAAGTTGCTGCAACTACAGGCACATGCCACCATGCCCGGATAATTTTTTGATTTATTGTAGAGATAGGAGTCTCACCAAGTTGCCCAGGCTGGTCTCGAACCCGTGGACTCAGGCAGTCCTCTCACCTCAGCTTCCCAAAGTGCTAGGATTATAGGCCCAACTTTTTTTTTTAATATCATGAACTGTTGGAAAATCAGTGCTCAGTTTTTACTTTTAATGCAGTATTACTCTTTCTGTGTACAGATTACAAATATACAGTCAGATTTTTTAAAATTTCCTAAATTTTGACCTAAGTATACATTTGTAAAACCATCATCACATTTAAGATAATAAACATGGCTGAGCTCGGTGGCTCAGCCTGTAATCCCAGCACTTTGGGAGGCCGAGGCAAGTGGATTGCCTGAGCCCTCGGGTTGGAGACCATCCCCGGCAACTTGGTGAGACCTCATCTCTACAATAAATCAAAAATTAGCGAGGTGTGGTAGTGCATGCCTGTAGTTCCAGCTACTTGGAAGGCTGAGACGGAAGGATCTCTGGAGCCCAGTGGGTTGATGCTGGGGCAGCCATGAGTGTGCCACTGCACTCTAGCTTGGGTGACAGAGTAAGACTTCAACTCAAAAAAAAAAAAAGATAATGAACATATTCATCACCCCTAGGAGTGTCTTCTTGTACCTTTGTCATCTCCCCACCAGTCCTCACCTCTGCTCAGGCAACCACTGATCTGATTTCTGTCACTTGTGGAATGGCTTGCATTTTCTAGAGTTTACATAATTGGAATAATATTTCGCTATTATCTTGCAACAGTTGGCTTTTGACTCACCATAATAATGGAAGGAAATGTGTATAATTTCTTAAGGTGATTACTTTTTCAAATCATAAGGGGAAAGATTTTAAGACTAAGTTAATACTCAAGATCATGTGAATTGGTTGAACAAATTCTTCTGAAATTTGTGTGGAAAATTTAAATGCACATAGGCTAACCATTGACAAAAGCAGAAATACTCCTTTAGAAAATGATACAGTAGAAAATGGACAGGTTTTGGAGTCAGAACTATATTCGCATTTAGGCTCCACTATCCCTAGAAGAGTGATTTTTGAATGTGTTATTTAATGTCTCCAAGTTGTTTAATCCATAAAATGGGAATAATAAGACTGCTTTATTGGGTGACAGGGAAGACTCAATTAGACTTGGTTATGGAAAATGTCTCATGCTCAGATATCAGTTTTCTTCCCTTGACTGTAGTTTCTGTTTCTATGAGAATATTACTTCAGAATTTGCAAAGAAAGTCGTCTAAAGATGACTTATCACAAAAATAGCTACTTACTCTTTTTGAAAACAAATCTAATGTGTAGAGCAGGATTCAACTATGTAAAATATTTTACGCCAGCAGATTGATTTTCCTAATTCTACTTTCTTCTAACTGACACAAAAAAGAATTTGGTATTAACATTCCCTAACTTCTCATTGATCAGCCTAGGAGAAGATAGCCAATAGGCCAGGGAGCAGATCAGGTGTTAGTCATAGAAATTAATATGGATAATCTCCAAGGTGGGAAACCTCCACAGAGAAAAGGGTGAGTAGCTAAAATGAATCAGTGCTTACTACATGCCAGGCACTGTGGTAAGGCTTCACCTGAATTATTGCATTTAACCTGCACAACAAACCTTTGAGTTAGACACTGTTATTAGGCCCATTTTATAGATGAAGACATCAAGGCTTAGAGAAGTGAAGAAACCTACCCAAGTTCACACAGATAGAAGTGTTCTTGCCAACTTCTTTAAGAGAAGCACAGAGCAACCTCAGACTCAGATCATGTCCCTTATTTGTAAACATCCAGTTGTCTCATAATAGGCCTCCAAGAGGTCTTCTGTTCTTACAAAAATAGTGTCCTGCATTTTAAGAAAAAGTCTGTCCATAATGTGTGAAAGTCATTTATCCTGTAAGTATATTTTCTGGACGATCTAACCATGTGTCACCTTCTTTAGGTCTTCCCAACTCCCACCCTTCACCCCCAAGCACATTCTTGATTTCCTTCACTGTTGGAAAGTTTATCCTGTTGTTGAATCTCGGTCCATCCCATTGCAGTGAAGGCCCTCTGATTCTGGCTAACATCCATTTCCCCCCAGGGCTATTTGTCAAGGAGAGGGTGAGTAGGGATTTAATGACATGCTTTTCTTAACAATCTCCCAAACCTATCATCTAGGATAGGGTTTATAAGCATTCATCAACAACACCCTAGCAAAGTAGGTTAGTAGGATGAGCCCACTACCTGTTCAGGAATCTGGAAGGCTAAGACATTTTTCCAAGACTCGGGACTCAGGGCTTTTTCACCCAGTCCCTCCTTTCTACACTGTCTTCAGTGAGTTGCACAACTGCTCTGGTCATCCATCTTCTCCTTGCCTTCCCTCCAGCCTGTCACCACTGTCTCTCTCAGAACAAAGGCTGAGCTTTGCTTTACTTCCCACAGAACTAATTAAAGTCTACAAAGTACTTTGAGAACAGTCGGTGTGGAGCTCTTGCCAAGACAGAATTACAGGTGAGAATGGCAAGGAATGGGAATGGGCTAAAACTAGGATCGCTGAGCTGCCCTAAGGAAGGTTCCAGTTAAGCCTTTTTCCACTGTGAAGCCTTGAGTTCTTTCTCTACTGCCCGCTTAGCTCACCTACTTCGTAGAAGAGTTCTCTTCTTTGCCCCTTCCACGAGTCAGATGCAAGGCAACGTGGGAGCTGAGTTCTGCAGATCTGTCTTCCTTTCCCCTCAAATCATACACAGACCCCTTCAGTCAACACTCGTCTTATGAAAAGGACATGGTTGGATTACATCTTAGTCTGGAGCAAAGCCTCTGATGTAGGGTGCTGATTGCTAGACTTCCTTGGTTCCCAATTGTGGTTGGTTAATAATTGCTCTTGAGCCTCTTCTCTAGCATGGACTTGACCTGAGCATCTCTGGGGAGGGGAATTAAAATATTCCTCTGAAGAATCAGGTCCTACTCAGGAGCAGTTTACCTGTGAAGACAAAATACACACAATCAAAGCAACCTACAAACAACTACAAAGCAAAACATCAATACAGGCAACCAAAATAGCATTGGAGGGATTAAGGTTAGACTTCAGAAGAACTGTGTACCACAGCAGATATCGTATGTTCTCGTTTTCTGGGTTGGTTTAAGAATATCTCTTTTTGAAAGCAGGGGTCTTTTACCTTCACTTCCCATTACTCATGTTACAAAAGCCTGTGTCTTTGGGATATTTCCAGTATATTCTGCTTTGAAGCAAGACAGCTCTACCATGGGTGTTTTTTTCTCTCACTATTCTATAAACATTTTCTGGGTCCATTTCTCTCTTTCCTATACCCTGAACAGCAGAGGCTTTCTACTGTCCACTGTCCAGATCAACATATCTCCTTGGGGGACATATGGAAACAGCCAGCATGCTTCCAGGTAAAGATGAGCAGTGTTGTCAAAGATGCTTTAGCACATGTCTCAAATGTCCAAATGCTAGACCCTTGTGAGGCCAGAAAGATGAGGGTTGGGAGATGTATCTGCACCTCGTAAATTCTCAGGAATTAACCTCCACATCCTTTAAACCAAAAGCTTCTAAGGCCTTTCACTATTTTAAGATGGGTTATCTGTTGTCTCAATTACCCACACATCTAGTAGCAAATTATGACACTGATGTCCAAAACAGGAGACTTCTGATGCAACATGGGAAGGTGCCCTCCAAGGAGTCTGACCTAGCAAAGAGGGTTTCTCTAAGAGGAATGGATATTTGGTGGGTTTGTTTCATGCTAGCCCTCACCAAATGGTAGAGTAAGGAGACAGCTATGCCCAAGGAATGCAGGGTAGCAGGAGCCTGCTGGGCCAGATAAAACATTTCCCGCAAATCACTCCCAAAATGGGCAACACACCAGATAATGGCAAAAATGAACAGATAATATGGGAACATGGCCAACCCTTGCCAGAATTATATCCTCATCATGAGAAGAAAAGAGGGAAAAAGAATTCGAGTTTGGTGAAGAGAAGGAGATTTGGAAGATAATCCCTAGCACCAGCCTCACACAGGAGGTGTGGTTTCAGGCCCAGAGTCTGTATACTCAGACTTGCAGAGCTCATGTCCACAGCCTTGGGGGAGAAGATTATTCAATGTGTGGATTCAGCCAAGTTCAACAGGCCCAATTTTCTCATCCAGCCCTATTCTACCTTGCAGAGTCTCTCTTTTCTTGTACCACCTGCAGTGTGCATTAATATTTCTGATCTCATTTTTTCTTCACATCACACATAAGGTTTTCTGGACTCCACTGGATGCACTTAAGGAAAGTAAATAGACTATGTTTTAATACAGAGCAGGCTCCCTTGACATGAAGGTCAAATAATATATCATGAACTTGAAATGGCAGATGGGTCAATAATAATTATTTGATAGCTGAGCAGGGGTCCTGCCCTAAAGATGTCTGTGGAATTCAAGAATATCAAAGCTTATTACCAAAGAATATCAGGCTCTGGTCAGAGGAATGTTCCATCTAAGTAGTGAAACAAAACACAAAGACACATGAGGACAACCACAATGCTCACATTAACCTTGGCAAAATTATGCAACGCTTACTGGAAAAGGACAGATTGAAACTAGATTAACTCTATTCTCCTAAACTACCACTTTGAGCATTTACCGTGAGCCAGGCACAGTGCTAGAAGGGGCTTTATATGTCTTCTTTTCTTTTCATCTTCACAGACTTTGTGGTAGGCATTGTAGTCACCATTTCAGAGATAAAACTGAGTAGCTTGCCCAAGTAGGCAGGAGACTGAATGGAAATTCTTCTGTATGGAAACTCAAATCTATGTGGCTTGAAGTAGGTGCCCATAACCATCACACCATATTGCTACTTTCTTCAGAAGAACTTTCTACCTTGAAAGAGGACTCTCTCTTTGTTTGAGAAGAGTTTGTACAACTTAGAGGCAGTGATGTAAAAGTAAAGGAATGAATGATATGAATTGCTACCCTTCAGTTCCCTGATTGGCCCACCTAACTTTAGTCCCTGGTCTGGGGAAAACAATAAAAACCACAAACTCAAGAGATATTAAGGGTGTACAAGCTCCCAGGAGCCTTGGGGTGAAACGCTCTTTGAGGGGTCATTTCCTGCTTCTACATATTTCTTTTTATACTCCATGGATTTGCTTTAGGAAGTGGATGAACTATGGGGAGGGACCCCCCAAAAAGCGGAATTATCTTTTGGAGGTTGGCTCTTTGTAGTACACTTGGAATTTGTTCCTCTGGATCAAACAGTCTACCAAAGTTTTTATCTGGAAGTTTTGAGAAGGTTGCATCTTGATTTGCAGAAAAAATGTCCTGAGTTGTGGCAAACAGGTGACTGGTTCTTTCATCGTGACAATGCATCTGCCCACACTGTGCTGAGCATTCAGCAGTTTTGGACCAAAAACAACATGACCCCTGTGCCCCACCCTCCCTATTCAACGGATCTCACCCCAAGCAAATTTTGTTTTTGTTTCCATGGATAAAGTCTTCAAAAGGAAATGTTTTGCCAATGTGGAAGAGGTGAAACAAAAAATGACAGAAGCACTAAAAGGCATCAAAATTGACAAGTTTGCAAACCATTTTGAACAGTGGAAAAAAGTGTCTTGGTAGGTGTATTACATCAAACGTACTTCAGAGTACTTCAAAGTGACTGAAATTTAAACATGTAAGAATAAATACACGATTTTTTATTAAAAATTCCAGGTTTTGGGGGGTCCCCATCTTAAAATACAGAGTAAGTCTCCTCTGACATAGAAGATCATGTAATATATTTCATGACCCTCCAGATTGATTAGACCTCTCCCAATTTAGTTTTTATTGTTTTACTAATCTCAACTCAGTAAAATTAACAGAAAAGGATATTCTGGGGACCTCTTCATTGACTTTCTGGCATGGCAACTTTTCCATATGTCTATCCTTAATCTTTGCTGCCATTAAATAAACATTAGCACTCTACACTCAACACGTACTCTATGAAATACAAAACTATGTAAAATGGTCTTTGTCCTCCAATGATGATCATACACAGGTAATTACAAAAAAGGCGGGACTCAACATGGAGAGAATATGAACAGAGCCTATAGTCCTAAGTTCAAGAGCCCCTTCAGACAATCATATTTGCCCAGACGCTCATGGAGCCACAATCTATTTGAGAACGTCTCGAGCAAGAAGGCAGGACATTTGGGTTCTATGCTGAATTTGTGCTTCCAACCCACCGTCTCCCAGTATTTGTGGAACATTGACTGGGCACTTGTGATGATGTGCCAGGCACCAGGGATACAGTGATGACTGTGATAGAACCCTGCTCACATACATGTCTTTATCAATACTAAGAGCCACGTCCCATCAGACACATCCAGTTTCAGCAAGGAGTTGAATTTGGGGGCATGGGGGAGAGTGCAGAGATTAATGCTAAGAGTGTTGGGTCCACAGTTCCTCCACCTTTAATTCCTCAGAAAGTGGGGGAGTTGTAAGAAACCCTATCAGTTTCACTAATCCCCCACCAATGATACCCACTGTATTACTGTCCTCTTATGTCTTAATGGGACTTGGTTGATTACAGACTACATAATTACAGTGACAGATTCCCTCTTGGTTGGGGGGGGCTGGGGCAAGAAAATAAGGGTGAGAATGTTTAGGGGGATGATGACTACAGGCAACACCCCCACCTCCTACCCACTGCCCTGCTACCTAGGGAAGGTAATGCGAGGAAGTCTCCGATCGGCCATATTGGTCCTCTCATCATCGCCCTCCCTCCTCTCCACCCCCAAACTAATAAAAGCCTTCAGGGATAAGAAAAAAATCAAGTTCCTCTTATGGTTGTTTTCCTAATACAGCTTTCTTCACTTGGCTTTTTAAACACCTAGTAGTCAGAAAGAAACAGCAATGTCATGTCACTATTGAATCACAAGTATAGTCTAATTCTTGGCACACAGTAGGCAATAATAGATATTTATTGAATAAAGGAATGATTATAGAGGACAGAATAATAGAAGCAAAGGCATACAGAGAGAGCAAGCTGATGGTATTTCAGTGCTGGGTTACTTGACCAAGTGGCCCTTTCAGGAAAGCACTTGCCAACTCCACCCCCCACTAAAGTCACCTATTGCAACACCAAAAGGCAGCTTTAGCGTTATACATAGGCACCTACAGAGAAGGGAAAGCAGGGGGGCAGTTTTTTTCTGAGTGTGTATTTTGTGTGTAGCAGCCTTGAAATGGTGAGCTGGGAAAAGCAGGGGATAAAAAAGGTGAAGTCAGAAACCTTTGACTTTGAACCAGCCACATGTCAGGGAAGAAGGTGTGGGACAGAGTGGACATTTCAGGATTAAATAGAGACAGTTTAGGGATGGTCCAGAGAGCCACATCCACTTCGAGTAACACAATTTCATTCTTTTATGATCTTGAACTGACCTCACCTTGCCACCCCCACATACCTATCCAGACACTCAATAAAAGCCCCTGTTTAATGCCAGACAACTATGGATCCTGTGCTAATAAAATAAAAGTGGACAATGAAAACTTAAAGATTATCAGACTAATTTTTAAATCTGGTTTTGCCCAAGGAGTTACCTTAGCAATTACAATTCACATAATCATTTGTGATGCCAGCTTGGGAGTGACAAGGGTGGGGCAGCCAAGGTATGTGTGCTGACGGGCAAAGAATGGTCTAATCAGGATTTAAAATTTCCTGAAGATAACACACATACACCAGTATTTAGGAGTTGACTGTATGTACCCTCATTCTGAGCAATACAATTTAAGGAAAAATGTCCAGTGTTCCCATCTTTCATCTGTGGTATTCATCATAGAGGTAGATATATATATCAGGGTTCTTCTCTCTTCTTTTATATAAACTGGCTTATTCCTTATGCTGGGAGAGTATTAAACTGTCTATAAAATTCCCTAAATTAATCACCCAATAGTTTAAACATAATAAACATGTGAACTGTCACAGTTAATTAGCCCAAGAAATTGTGATCATCCACAAAATCTTTTTTTCCTCTGTTACACTTTCCCTATCATACTGAGTCAATGTCATCAGCAGGAAAATTTTATTCTTGAAAAATGCTGAATACATATCCAAAATTAGAGCAAGACCTTAACCAGAAATGTAAGAAATAATCCCAAAACAGCTAGAAGAGAGGATTTTGAATGTTCTCACCACAGAGAAATGATACATGTTTAAGGTGATAGATATGCATTGTGTCGCAGAAGACAGTTATCTTCCAGTCTTCATCATTTCATATTAGAGTGGACTTCACAGTTAGGTGTTCCTGGGTAGAAGCGCAAAGCCACAGTGAAGTGAAGACCACTCTTTTTCATGATCTGGACTCCGAAAACATATTTCACACAGGTCAAACAACCTCGTAGAAAGCTACTCTGCCACCAATGGTGAGTGTGAAATAGTATAGTCATGGAGGACAGAAGGCTTGTGGCCAAGTCTTCAGCATCTATTACTACACGGCTTCCTGTCCTCACATCCTCGCCTTCCTCCCCAGACTTAGCATCCTCTCCTTGCTTCTCTCCACAGATTTAAGTTCACGCCTTTTCTCCACCTTTCCCGCCACTCCTTGCAAAACACGCATTCAGAGACACACATGAGGAATCTCATACATGCCCCTTCATTAGAATCTTTGACTCCTTGACTTTGTTTTTCTCTAGGTAGTTGCTTCACATCTTTCCAGCACTTACCTCTGGAGGTCAGGAAGGTGCTCCTTGGTTCTCTCCTTGACTCTCTTTGCCTTGGTTTCTACTACATGGGTAGTGCCCCGTTTCCCCATGGGGCTCTCCCTGTGGGAAGGGGCTATGCCTCCTCTTTCTTTTGAATTTTCCCCTGTTCCCAAACTCATGATGGTCATCTCAGCAGTGCCTGGCCTACACAACTGATAAGCCTCCAAGGCAGTGAATTATTCCTTTTTCTAAGTTTTATTTCTAATTGACACATAATAATTGTACATATTTATGGAAGTAAGGTGTGATGTTTTTATACATGTATACATTATGTAATAATCAAATCATGGCGGCTCAAGCCTGTAATCCCATCACTTTGAGAGGCTGAGGTGAGAGTATTGCCTGAGCCCTCGGGGTTCAAGACCAGCCTAGGCAACATGGTGAGACCTCATCTCTGCAATAAATCAAAAAATTAGCCGGGTGCAGTAGTGCACACCTGTAGTTCTGGCTACTTGGAGGGCTGTGGCAGAGGGATCACCAGAGCCCAGCTGGTTGATGCTGGGGTGGCTGTGAGCATCCCTCTGCACTTCAGACTGGGTGACAGAGTGAGACTCCAAATCAAAAAAAAAAAAAAAAAAGAACAGGCTGTGGTCTTGGGGCATGCATTTTGGAGAAGACCAACGTGAAAACAAACATTACGAAATGGACTTGGGCCTTGGTCAAAGTTTTTAAAAGAGTTACAGGAGCTGATGGGATGAGAGCATCACTGCCCGGGAAAGGAAGTGGCTTTCCAACCACCTGCGCGAGGGTTTGAAGCGTGAGTTCTTGTTCACTTCTCAAGTGCATTTCCCCTTTCTGTAGGAGTAGGAGTCGGGCCAAGTTTCCTGCTTTCTGTAGGAGTATGGCAAAATCCATGGAGCCCTGTGGAAACAGGAAGGAGGAGCTCGGCTTCTTGTGCATGGGAGTCTGCACGAGGAAACCAGGCCTTTGGATGCAGAGCTCCTCAAGACAATGTCTCAGGCAGATCATCTGTGTAGCAAAAACCTAATGATATCACATACTGACGAACATGCAGTGCTGCTTCCATGCTTTCAATCGAAGAGGGCCATGTGTAGATGAAGGTATTGGGAAGTCACATGGAGGTTTTTATGAGACAACAGCAAATGAACAGAGCTGTCAAATGCAAATGAGAGAAAAGTAAGGAATGACTACTGAAGAGACCCCCTGAATGAACACAAATCCGTACGGAACATGGCACGCATTTAGAAAATGGCTTAAAAACACAAAGCAACAAATAAATGAGCGCAAACATGTGGTACAGGCCAAGTCCCCTGGCACTATGTGAGCATGGAATAAACAAGAAACTGATATTGGGTGAGGGTTACTTGAGAAAGAATCAACCAGAGTTCAGAAAATAGAGTGAGAAAATTGTCAGAGCCAGCCAAAATGTGCTCTCCTTGCTCACTCCCAGGCTGGGCTGATGTTTTGCCGCCACCATGAGCACATGACTCACTTTGAACCGTCTGTTTTCATTTCCTACTCTGCAGACACCCCCCTCAGAAACTCTAGTTTCTCACAGACAATTACGACTCTCAGATTTTCGTGGCTCCAGGAGTACAGGGGTCAGGTTGCTCTAGACCGCAAGAAGGTAATTATCCAGATAATTTAGGTGTCAAATTTACTTTATTAGAATAATCAAGCTCACCTATCCAATTTTCTGCTTCCCAAAGTCCTAGCAGTTAGCTATCTCAAGACCAGAGCATGCAGTACCACGTCATGGGAGAATTTAACAATGTCCAATAAAATGGGCCATGTAGACATTGTGTAGGGGTCCTTGGATCGTCAGCCACCTTTTCTGTCCGCCATTTGGTTTCACAACCATGGTAATCTTCAGAAACCCTTGTCAATTTCCTGTAGATGGAAGGGTGCAGACAAGCTCCCATTGCTATTTGTTAGTCACTGTATTTCACTCACCTGGGAGAGGAATGTGAGTCTGAGGGAATTCCTCACCATGGGTATCTGAGCAAGAATGCCATTAGCCGCCCTCCCCAAGAATGTGGGAAAAAGATTGAGAAGACACACGAGTTAAGCCAAAACTCAAAAGAAAGACAGCAAACAAACGAAGAGCAGCAGCAACAACAACAATCACAACAAAGAATACCATTAGTTTAGATTGTTCTCAATACAGGCTGCCTCCCCTAGAAGTAGATTTGAGAAATATTTGCATTCAGTTTCAATGAATGTTTTTTTTTTTTTTTTGAGATTCTTTCAATGCATTTGCCCATTTCCTGATGGGTGATTTATGAGCGCATCTGCCCACACGGCGCTGAGTGTTCAGCAATTTTTGACCAAACGTGACACGACCCCTCCCCCCCATACTTCACCCTCCGTACTCCTTTTTTGCTTCCCCCAGATGAAAAAAGTCCTCAGAGGGAAACATTTTGCCAATATGGAAGAGGTGAAACAAAAAACAGCAGAAGCACTAAGAGGCGTCAGAACTGACAAGTTCAAAACCTGTTTTGAGCAGTGAAAAAAGTGTCTTGATAGGTGTATTGCATCAAACAGAAAGTACTTTGAAGGTGACTGAAGTTTAAACATGTAAGAATAAATGCACAATTTTTTAATAAATAAATTCTCTTTTTTGGGGTTCCCTTGTTTATGAGGGATATTGATCTATAGGCTTATTTTCTTTTTTTTTTCTTTTTTTTTTATTTTGATTGTTGTGGAGACGAGGTCTCGCTACGCTGCCTAGGCTGGAGAGAGTTCTTTTTTTTTTTGAGTTGGAGTCTCACTCTGTCGCCCAGACTGGAGTGCAGTGACCGCTCCCAGCCACTGCAACCTCGACCTGCTGGGCTCTGGCGATCCTTCCGCCTCAGCCTTCCGAGTAGCCGGAATTACAGGCACGCGCTACCATGCCCGGCTGATTTTTTGATTTTTATTATAGAGATGAGGGCTCACCAAGTTGCCCAGGCGGGTCTCGAACCCGCGGGCTCAGGCAATCCACTCACCTCAGCCTCCCAAAGCACGGGATTACAGGCTGAGCCACCGAGCCCGGCTAGGCTTATTTTCTTATAATTGTATAGTTTTGATGTCAGGGGAATTCTAGCACCACAAAATGAGTTAGAAAGTGTTTCATCCACTCTATTTTCTGAAATTTGCAGGATTTGTATTATTTCTTCATTCAATATTTGATAAAATTCATCAATGAAACCATCTGGGTTTGGTGTTTTCTCCAGGGGAAGGTTTTTAAATTATAAATTCAGTTTCTGTAATAGAGCTAGGGTTGTTCACATTTTCTACTCATGTGTCCATTTTGGTAACTTGTGTTTTTCAGAAATAGGTACATTTTATCTAAGCTGTCACACTTATTGACATAAAGTTGTTAGTAATATTCTCTTATCTGCCCTTTAAAATCTGTTGAATCTGTAGGGTCTCCTTTTTATTAATATCGGTAATCTGTGTCTTCTCTGTTTTTCTTTTTTATTTTTTTGAGTCAGAGTCTCAATCTGTCACCTAAGCTGGAGTGCAGTGGCACACTCACGGCCACCACAGCCTCGACCTGCTGGGTTCAGGCAATCCTTCCATTTCAGCCTTCCAAGTAGCTGGAACCACAGGTGCACACCACCACACCCAGCTCATTTTTTATTTACTGTAGAGACGAGGTCTCGCCATGTTGCCCAGGCTGGTTTTGAACCCGTGGGCTTAGGCAATCCTCTCATCTCTGCCTCCTGGAGTGCTGGAATTACAGGCGTTAGCCACAGGGCCTGGCTTCTCTTTTTTTTATAATCAAACTAGCTAGAGGTTTATCAATTTTTAATTATTCAATGATATCATTTTTGGCACCAATAATTTTCTCTATTGTTTGTCTATTTTTTATGTCATTGATTTACCCTCTAATTTTTATCATTTAATCCTTCTTACTTTAGATTTATTTTGTTCTTCTTTTTAGAGAACTTTAAAATGGAATCTTATCTCACTGACTTGAGACCTTTTTCCTTTTCTAATATAAACATTTACAGATAGAACTTTTTCCCTTTAAGGTAATGCTGTAGCTATATTCCACAAATTTTAATATGTTGTATCTCATTTTCTAACCATCAAAGTATTTTGTATTTCACCTTGTGATTTCTGATTCATAGACTATTTAGAAATATTCTATTTAATTTTCTAAAATATGGGAATTTGTTAAAATGTACTTTTTGTTAGGTTTTTAATCTAATTCTGTTGTGGTCAGAAAATATACTCTATATTATTTCAATCCTTTTAAATTTAGTAAGACTTGTTTTGTGGTCCAGCAAAATGGCCTACCTTGGTGAATATTCCATATATGTTTAAAAATAATATGCATTCTATAGTCATTGTGGGTAATGATCTATAAAGGACAGTTTGGTCAAGGTGGTTCATTACGTTGTTCAAGCCTTCTATAGTCTTACTAATATTCTAATTACTTGTTCTATCAATTCCTGAGAGAAGAGATTTTTAAATTGTAATTGTGAATTTGTCTGTTTCTCTTTACAGCTATGGTAGTTTTGCTTTATGTATTTTGATGCTCTGTAATTTACCAACTATTTAATTATTTATTATTAATTATTATTATTATGCCTTTTAAAAATTATCTGAACCTTTTATCATTATAAAATGTCCTTTTCAGTACTAGTCTGTGTACTGAAATCTACTTTTTCTGAGGTTAATATAGCACCTCCAGCTTTCTTTCTTTCTTTTTTTTTTTTTTTTGAGTTGGAGTCTCACTCTGTCGCCCAGGCTGGAGTGCAGTGGCATGCTCACGGCCACCCCAGCGTCAACCTGCTGGGCTCTGGCAATCCTTCTGCCTCAGCCTTCCAAGTAGCTGAAACTACAGGCATGCGCTACCACACCTGGCTAATTTTTTGATTTATTGTAGAGACGAGGTCTTGCCAAGTTGCCAGGGCTGGTTTCTAACCCGCGGGCTCAGGCAATCCACCCGCCTCAGCCTCCCAAAGTGCTGGCATTACAGGTTGAGCCACCAAGTTCAACCTCCAGCTTTCTTATTATTTGTGTTTGCATGCTACATTTTCCTCTGCCCTTTTACATTTAACCTATCTGTCTCTACATTTAAAATGCATTTCCTGTGGACAGCATATTGTTTGATCATGTTTTTTTATTCTGATAATTTCTAGCCTTTAATCAGAAGGTTCAGATGATTTCTATTTAATGCAATTATCAGTATAGTTGAGATGAAGGCTATCCATCCCATCTGTTCTTGTTTTCTTTTCCCTCTTTTGTATTAAGTTTTAGGATTCTATTTATATCTTCACTAATGACTTAGCAACTATACCTTTCATTTTATTATTTTACTGGTTGCTCTAGGGTTTACAATATGCATCTTTAATTATCAAAGTCTATGTTCAAACAATATACTCTTTTACATACAATGTAAGGAAAACAGTTTATTTTTTTGTACTATTATCATCACACATTTTACTTATATGTGTGTAGGTTTTTTGTTTTTTGTTTGAGTTGGAGTCTCACTCTGTCACCCAAGTTGGAGTGCAGTGGCACACTCATAGCCACTGCAGCCTCAACCTGCCGGGTTCAGCCAATCCTTCCGCTTCAGCCTTCCAACTAGCTGGAACTACAGGTGCATGCCACCATGCCTGGCTAACATTTTTAAAAACTTATTTATTGTACAGAAGAGATCTTGCCTGGTTGCCCAGGCTGGTCTCAAACCCCTGGGCTCAGGTAATCCTCTTACCTCCGCTTCCCAACGGACTGGGATTACAGGTGTGAGCCACCACACCTGGGTAATTTTTTTTATTTATTGTAGAGATGAGGTCTCTCCAAGTTGCCCGGGTTGGTCTTGAACCCCTAGGCTCAGCCAATCCTCTCACCTCTGCCTCCCAAAGTGCTGGGGTTACAGGCATGAACCACCGCACCCGGTCATTTTTTTATTGTTGTTTTGTTATTATTATTATTATTTTGAGTTGGAGTCTCAGTGTGTCACCCAGGCTGGAGTGCAGTGGCATGCTGCTCACGGCCACCGCAGCCTCAATCTGCTGGCTTAGGCGCTCCTTCCACCTCAGCATTCCAAGTAGCTGGAACAACAGGTGCACGCCACCACACCTGGCTAACTTTTGTGATTTATTGTAGAAATGAGGTCTCACCAAGTTGCCAAGGCTGGTCTCAAATCCCCGGGCTCAGGCAATCCTCTCACCTCAGCCTCCCAAAGTGCTGGGATTACAGGCTGAGCCACTGTGCCTGGCCTGTTTTGTTATTTTTGATATTTTTTTTCCCTGAGTATTTTTGATCCACTGCTGGTTGGCTCCACAGACACTGAGGGCTGACTATATTTTATTCAGCATATTTGCATCCATGTCCGCCAGGAGCACCGTACCTGTTAGCAATCACTGTTTACAGTTACAATCAGTGTGCCATGTGTGAACTCTACCAGCATCCACGGTCTGCAGGGCCCCTTTGCACGTCTTGGCCCCTGTGTCTCCGTCTCGGCCCTTGAAGGAGTGGTGGGTCCACTGTCTGTGCTCAGCTCGCATTCTCACTCCCCTTTGCTTCCTCCTCCTGAAGGAGCTCACGTTTCCATGATCTCAGCCACCGTTTTGGGATTCATGTCCCCCAAGCCTGTATCCTTGGGCCTCAGCTGTTTCTTGTTGCCCTTTTCTGCCTCCTCCTGAGACTCCTGGAGGCTCCTCCAGTGTGGACCCTCCACAGCCCACCCCGAACTCCCTTACGCAGTCTCCCGCGTCCCTCCCCCATTCCACGGGGAACTGTGCTCCGGCCCCAACAGGCCGGACCTCGGATGACACCGCCTCCACCACCTTCCATCCACCCTGCAGATGGTCATGATCCTTCCCCCCTGATGCCTTCCTGGATTGCTCCAGATGGATGACTCACCCATCTCGGTGCTTTCCCAGCCTTTGTATAAGATGAGCCTTTGTATAAGCCTCTGTATAAGATGAGCTGTGACTCCTGTGGGCAGATCCATTCCTGGCTCCTCTCTGGTCTCCAGGTCCTGGCTTGGTGTGGAACCTCTTCAATATATGTAGGATGAATGAATGTTCAGTGCCTGATTCCCACTGGCTTCACTTTCAACAGTGCTGTGGTTGTTACCCTCACTGTCACCATCGTTAACTCTATTGTGGTCACACTCCCTTCATGGCTGCTATAATTAACTATGGCTCATTCCTTAACTCCATCCATGATTAACTCCATCTCATCAATGACGGTAACCTCAAAAAGGCCTTTATTAAACGTCTGTTCCCAGGGGGCAGCGTGTACAGAGCTTTACTGCGGAGTCGCATGTCATCCCTGCCTTTGGGGACTCACGGTCTAAGGCAGTGGGTGCTGGGGGTGGTCATTCTAGAATTTCCGGAAGGTGGACAGTGAACAGGAAAGTAAACATCATTTATTTATTTATTTATTTGTTTGTTTGTTTATTTATTTATTTATTTATTTTTGAGTTGGGGTCTCACTCTGTGGCCCAGACTGGAGTGCAGTAGCACATCCCTGGCCTCCACAGCCTCGACCTGCTGGGCTCCGGTGACCCTTCTGCCTCTGTCTTCCGAGTAGCCGTAACTACAGGTGCATGCTACCACGCCTGGCTAATTGTTGATTTATTGTAGAGACAAGGTCTCGCCAAGTTGCCCAGGCGGATCTCGAAACTTTGGGCTCAGGCAATCCACTTGCTTTGGCCTCCCAAAGTGCTGGGATTACAGGCTGAGTCACCGAACCCAGCCTAAACATCGTTTAAAGAATGACATGGTGTGACATTGAGGGAGACTGGACCTGTCTCCGTCATCACCAGCAGGTGGAGAACACTGGTCACGGCTGGCAAGACCTTCATGGCCCAGCCCGCCTGGCCACAGCCCAGCCCTGCTCCACGTGCCCCTCATGACCCCTGCTTTCTGCATGGGACTGTCCGGGACTCTGTACCCTGGCTAGTGACCCAGCGGTGGGGCCACACATGAGGCTCCTTGAAGCACCAAAAGGTGCTGGTTTCTGAGTCTGGGGTCTCCAATGAGTGATGAGGGGTTAAGGGGGGCTGCTGGTGGTGGCTGTAGGGATGGCCTTTGGGAGGGAAAGAGGATGGGGTTCCCAGAGGGTGAGACGGGGTGGGGGTGGTGGGGGAAGAAACCTTGCCCCAGGAGACAGAAAGGAGAGAGGATGAGGTAGGAGGGGCTGCTGGAGGGAGAGGAAGAGACAAGGTGGGAGAGGAAGGGAAGAGGGATGACTGGGGGAGGGCGGGCGTGGGTGAGGAGGCCCTGCCTCCAGAAGGTGACCAGTGCCAGAAGCCCCTCCACTGAGTCCCTGTAGAGGAGTGGGAGGTGGGCGGGGTGGGCTGCCATTTGCCCAGCCTCCTGATGGCAGGATTCCTCACACATCGGCCTCCCAGAAGGCATCAGGGTTTCCTGTCTGTTTGTTTTCTTTTTTGAGTTGGAGTCTCCGTCACCCAGGCTGGAGTGCAGTGGCTGCTCCCGGCCACTGCAGCCTCAACCTGCTGGGCTCCTAAGATCCTTCCACCTCAGCATTCTGAGTAGCTGGAATTACAGGCATGCACTACCAGGCCCGGCTGATTTTTTTTTTTTTTTTTAATTGTAGAGATGAGGTCTCGCCAAGTTGCCTAGATGGGTCTCGAACCCGAGGGCTCAGGTAATCCACTCAACTCAGCCTCCCAAAGCGCGGGATTACAGGCTGAGCCATCGAGTCTGGCTGTTTTTCTTTTTTGAGTTGGATTCTCCATCACCCAGGCTGGAGTGCATGGCACGCTCACAGCCACCCCAGTGTTGACCTGCTGGGCTCTGACAATCCTTCTGCCTCATCCTTCCAAGTAGCTGGAACTACAGGCATGCGCCACCATGCCCAGCTAATTTTTTACTTATCATAGAGAAGAGGTCTCACCAAGTTGCCTGGGCTGGTCTTGAAGCAATCCTCCTGCTTCAGGCTCCCAAAGTGCTGGGATTACAGGCTGAGCCACCAAGCCCGGCAGGCAACAGTGTTTTCAGTTGTTTCACACAGGACGGATGTCCAAGGGACTCTGTGAATGGGAGTGGGAGCTCTCAGGCTGTCCCCTCAAGACGGGCACACCCCCATCTGACGTCAAGTTGGACCCAGACTGTGTGTCCTGATGTGGTGGGACTCGGTGCGTGTATGCAAGGGGGCTTAAGGCTAAGGATGACAGGTCTTTGTCACTAGACATAGGACCAGAAACGGGGCTAGACTGAGGGAGGTTCTGGCCGGAGCAAGGGTGGCGAGAAGCCTGGCTGGAGTCAGAGGGGAAAATATTGGACCAAAGCAGCATAGACCCAAGTGGAGCTTTCCATGCGACGAATGCATGTATGCCTCTCAACTCAGAGGAGGCTAAGCCAGGAGAAGGGGCTGGCCTGCCCACAGTGCCACCATTGACGAGTGGCAGTACCAGGCCCGGACCCAGCTCTGTCTTCCCTAGAACTCCCTGCTGTGTTCTGTTCCCAGAAGCTTTGGCTGTGCCCTCCTGATGGGTTGCCCACTTAGGGCCTAGCTGACCACTATCAGGGCAGGCCGGGTCTTTGGGAGGCCTGGACGTTTGTCCTCAGTGGGCCAAGGGAACACCATGCCACAGAAAACAGGGGGCACCGGAAAGTAGGTGCACACCAAGTCCTGTCTGGGAGGGGTTGGGGACAGGGCAGGGACGTGCAGACCAGGACTCAGTCCTCGGAGGAAAGTCCAGAAGGGTCCTTGCCTGCAGCCCTGCGAGGAAGCCTGGGGTGATATGGGGGTTTGTGCTGCCCTCTGGTAGCAACTGTGGGAACAACATCAAGGACCCTATCGGCAGACAGGCAGGTCTGACCCCATCCTACCTGCCAGATCCTTGCCAACCTGTAGGAACACGCACTGGTGAGATCCCTTGGGTGGATTTGGCCAAGGTGGTCTCCTCCCCAGGGGCAAGGAAGTGAGATGGAGCCTTGCGGCCACCCCCTGGAATCTCAGAGCCCCAGCTTTCTGTGTGTGGCAACATTCATGTTCTGTTTCACTCGATCGTTACAAAGTCTCCAGCAAGTAGTTGGCAACTATTTCTGTTGTAGAGTTGAGGCAACCACCTCCCTTCCAAGGGAGGAAGTTACTTTTCCAAGGTCATGCAGTGGCCCTCTGACTCCAGCCAGGTGCTTTTTCAGCTCTTCCTCCCCTACCCGCTTCTCACCTCTTACAGTACTTGGAGTGACACCGGGCAAGAGGATCCCCCTAGGGCTCAAAGGTAGTATGGAGAGGCAGCTTGGGACCCGCAGAGCCCTGGGTGTCTCTGTGTGTCATGCTCCAGGTACCTGAAAGAATCAGGGCTTCACTCACTTCTTCCCTCATTCATTCAGTGTTTCTGAGCATCGCCTTCCAAGCCCAGAAGTGGGACACAGCAAAGAACAAACACGGTCCCTGTCTGAACTGAGGATGCCCACACACAATCCAGTGCCCACAACCGACCATTTATGCGGTAAGTGCTGGTAGATGTCACGATCCATTGCCAGGGGCGAGAGCAGTCAGGAGGTCACTCAAAGGAATGAGCATCTGAAACCTGATTTTCTTTTTAAGCCAGAGTCTCACTCTGTTGCCCAGGCTGGAGGGCAGTGGCACGCTCATGGCCATCGCAGTCTCGATCTACTGGGCTCGGGTGATACTTCCACCTCAGCCTTCCAAGTAGCTGGAGCTATAGGAGTGCATCACCATGTCCAGCTATTTTTTATTTATTGTAGAGACAAGGTCTCGCCAAGTTGCCCAGGCTGGTCTTGAACCCCTTGACTCAGGCAATCCTCTTGCCTCAGCCTTCCAAAGTGCTGGGATGACAGGCGTGAGCCACCGTGCTCAGCCTAATTTTTTGATTTATTGTAGAGACGGGGGTCTCGCCATGTTGCCCAGACTGGTCTTGAACCCCTGGACTCAGGCAATCCTCTCGCCTCTGTCTCCCAAAGTGCTGGGATGACAGGTGTGAGCCACTGCACCCAGATGAATCCTGATTTTCAAGGAGTGTGTTTGTCAAGTGGACAAGTGGGTGAAAGGGCAGTCCAGGGGGAAGTAAGGCCCAGAGTCTGGGCAGAGTGAGGGAGAGATGGTGAGTCCAGAGACTCTCATCGGTGTGTGTCACTGAAGCCCTGGCTGGTGTGCCCTGGGCCTGGCCAGGATGAAGAGTGGTCTGGAGAGGGGGGCAGGTGCTGGCTGGCAGGATGTGCGGGGCTTTCCTGGGCACGAGTAGAGAGTGGACTCTCCAGCCTGGGTTTGCACACGTTTTAAGCTGTTGCTGACCTGGATCGGACCTGTTTCCAGCAGGACGACCCCCGGGAGACCCCGCGCGGGTCCCGGCAGGAGCATCCGACTGGAGGCCCCCGGCCCAAGGCTCAGGGACCGGCGGGTGAGACGCTGGCCTAGCCGAGTCCGAGAGAGACCTGGGAGCCGGGATGAGACAGGTGCCCGGAACGGAGAGCCAGCCGCAGGGAGGGCCAGGGCCGGCGGCGGCTCCGGGAGGTGCGGGAGCCTGCGGGGCCTGACAGTCGCCCGGGCCGCCCGCCACGAGCTGATGGCCCGAACGCGAAGGCAGCTGCGCGCAGCTGGGTATGCAAATATATGCAAATGAACCGCGTCGGAGGGTGGGGTGAGGGGCGCGGCCTCGTCGCGGGACTCCCACGCGGGGGCGGCGGTGCGGCGGGCGGCCTCGCCTCTAGCCGCGGTTCCCTCGGGACGAGCGTGGCCCCCCCCATCACGTCCCAAGGGATCTTGTGTCCCAGTCCTGCGTAAGGCCCCGGCAGCGGGAGCCCCGGAGCCCCCCTGCCGGTCGCCCCACAGTCGCCCCGGGCTCCCCGCGGCCCAGGAAGGGGGTGGCTCGGAGGACCCGACTTCCTCCTGCTTCCCTTGCGATCCGTCCTTCTGCCTCCTAGCCGCTTCTTGGGAAGTCCTTCCAGAAGTCTAACCATAGTCATCCCTGCTACCGTTTCTGTTTTATTTTTCCCTGGGGTCCAGCGAGAAGGCCCCGTTGTTGGATTTTGAAGACGTGGGGGTGGGGTGAGGGGTTGCTGGGCACAGCGAGCCCCCCAGGGGTCCCAAGGAACACGGCCCCACCCCAGGCTAGAGCCGGAAGGGGGCTTGGGCCGGGCCGGTCCTCCCGGCGCTGGCCTTTTTCGGGGCCGGCGCTCCCCACAGTGGCCACAAGGGGTCTTCCTTGCGCCAAGAATGGGGACTCCGGCGTCGGGTTGGAGCGCAGGGAGGCCGGGCGGCCGGCGAGGCGTCCTCACTGCGCCCGCCCTCCGCGCCCAGGCCCGCGGGCGACCCGTCACCCCAGCCCGCCCCGGCGGCCGCACGCGGCCCGGGACGCTCCGGCCCTCTTGCCCACGCCCCAGACTGCAAGTGGGCGGCCCAGGATGCCCCGCTCCCTCTGTGTGGCCGGGAACCCGGGCCGGGCACCCAGTAGGCGCTCCATAAATGCTTTGAGACGAATGCGAGAACGTGGCGGTGTTCTGTTCAGAAGGAGGAGTGGCAGATGGCCTGGGAGGGGGCCCTGGGGGCGGTTCAGCTCCCTGCCCGGGAAACTGAGGCCCTCCGTGGGTCCAGTACGCGCGACTTGGATATCGACGGGAAGTTGGCGGGGAGGGTCAGCCGATCAGAAGCAGCCTTGGATGACCCTGATGTCGAGAGGCGGGAGCAACGAAAGCTCGGGACCCCTGAAGGGGGTCCCCCAGACGGAAGCCTTGTCAGGACGGAGAAATGGGATGTGAGCGCGGAGAGGGGGCTGGAGATGCGGGTTGCTCAGCTCCGAGAAGGAACGTTCTGGCAACCATTTTCTCCCGTGAGGTTTACGTGACGTTACGAGGTTTCGCTGAGGCTGCAGCAGGAGGAATGGTGGTCAGACACTGGGAAGGACTTTTCCATTGGAGTCAGGCACAGGGTGAGGCGGGGATGACGCCGTTCCCGGGCTGGAGGCGAGGCACCCGGATCCCCCTCGCAATGGAAATCCGTCCTGGGTGGCGGGGGCAGGAGATAGCGTGAGGGGTTAGACTCCTGGGCGGAGGCTGTGGGGAGTCGCGGCCCTTCCTCCACGGAGCAGCCACGGGGCCGAGGATGGGCGGTGTCTGACCAGGTGCCCTCACTCCCACCCGGACACCTGCGTGGCTCCGCAACACGCCTCCACCCGAGGCTGGCAGGGTCCCCTCCCCACCGGACGGGCCAGCCCTCGTCGCAGACCCCCGCTCGCCGTGTCTCCCCTACACGAGGCGCACCCGGGCCGCCCCTGAACCGCCTGGGGATGGGTGGGGGGAGGCCGCCCGCTCTCCCAGCCCGCCGGGTCCCGACGCCTCCGGCCTGTGTCCTGGGGGAGCTGGGTTAGCAGGGGCCACACCGGACGAGCACCAAGCGCAGCTCTGGGGTGGAGGCCGGGGGTGGAGTCCCGCCCTTGCTAGCCGCGCGGCCTCGCTTTGGAGCCTCCGTGTCTGTAAAATGGGCTCGAAGCCCAGTCCTGCTCGCGTCTCGAGTGGCTGAACCGACCGCGCGAAGCAAGGGAGTCCCGAAGCTATGGGAGTCCGAGCCACGCGGGCACCGCGTGCCCGGGGTGGGCGCCCCGAGGGGCTGGCCCGCGGATGGCCTCGGTTTCCC
>CAUYQG010191810.1:0-10980 GCA_963574415.1 Tarsius wallacei
CATGCCCGGCTGATTTTTTGATTTATTGTAGAGATGAGGTCTTGCTTGCCCAGGTGGGTCTCGAACCCGCGGGCTCAGGCAATCCACTCACCTCAGCCTCCCAAAGGCGCGGGATTACAGGCTGAGCCACCGAGCCCGGCGCCCTTTTCTTCTAATAATCTGACTTTTTCCATTCATTTCATTGACTATTCAGAGAGATCTCCGTCCCTATACTCCTAATGTATAGATAAGGAAAACTGAGACTGGAAGATATTTAAGTCACAGAGCTAGGATGTGCATGCACTCAACAGAGCAAGAATTCTTTTTTTTTTTTTTTGAGTTGGAGTCTCACTTTGTTGTCCAGGATAGAGTGCAATGGTACAATCATGGCTTACTGAAGCCTTAACATCCTGTGCTCAGGCAATCCTGCCTCAACCTCCCAAGTATCTGGGACTCAAGGCATGCCTCACCATGCCTGGTTATTATTTTTTTTCTTTTCATTTTTTGTAGGGATTAGGTCTCGCTATGTTGCCTAGGTTGGTCTTGAACTCTTGGGTTCAAGCAGTCCTCCCACCGTGGCCTCCCAAAGTGCTGGAATTATGAGCATGAGCCATGGTGCCCAGTCCTAGGAATTCTTAATTAGGTTTATTTTATTTGAATCTAAACATCCTGCTCTTTTCCTCACATTGAATAATTCATTATGTAAATCATGCAAGGCAACCTGGTGCATTCTGATAAAAAATAAGCTACATGTAAACCACAGACAGGGTGCACTCATCCTTACCCTGGACTTGGTAGGAATCTCCTGCCTAGTAACAAATGAGAGTTGAAATAGAGTGGCATTCCTCAGGCACTTAGTTGCTTTATATTTGTGCTGTTAGTTGCCAAAGGCTTTCACATGTTCTGATCCTTCCTTAGTTGCACATCAGTTACAGGAATTCTGTTTTCTTTAACTGTTTCTCTATTTGTTTTCCGTATCACTTAAAATAGTCCTGGCACCTAGTAAGTACTCAATAAATATTATTTGAAATGTGATTTGCACATAATAGTTACTCAGTAATTTTTTGTTAAATTAAATATTTTCTACCTAGCTCTAAATTCTTAATACTTTGTACATAGGAGAGTATTTGCTGAACTAACTCATTTTTAAAATGAGAAATGTGGGACCCAACCAGGATAAATGTATGATCTTGGGTCATATACCTGTTTGTTGACCTAGCAAGCCTCTAAATCCTGGCCCAGTTTCTCTTTCTTCCCCCTATTCTACTCTGTCATATGGTGTGAATGGTGGTTGGATGATAACTGAGGTTGACACCTTTAATCTGTCCTAAGGTTGAACCATCACATCCAGGAACAAAAAATACAGTGCAGGAATCCAAAGCTTCCAGCAATAGATTCAGCAGGAAGGTCCAAAAATAGAGGCTAAGGACCAGAACTCTAAAAACTTGGATGGTTTCTAAGCTCCTTTATGTTCCAGGATTTGCTTTCTGCAGTGATTTGCAGAACAGCTTTATAATGAAAATGGCCAGTGGGCTTGTCCCCTGGACACTGAAAGAAATGGGGGGGAAGGCAGGAATGACTATTTTATAGCCTGAGTTGGGGATGTTGAAACATTGGCAGGGACCAGAGTGGGTGAAGGAAGGAATAAAAATGGGCTGAATTGTGAGGGCCAAAAGTAGGCCAAATCACATGGACGCTGGAAGTTGTTTTAGGAATTTAACAGTAGAGATCCTTGAGGTTTCCCACAAAGGAGCATATCCTCTACAAAGGAACACTGTAGGACAGGCACATTGCTTCTGCCATATCCATAAAGCTAGCAAAACAAAACGTCCAATAGTCCAAGAACACAAAGCAAAAATTTTTATATTTTAGACAGGTCAAGGAGATATTATAGCAAGAGTGAATTCCCTTCAGATGCATCCCCAGTTTCCTGTTTGGTTCTCTTACTTTCAAAGTAACAATATTATCATATCATATCTACTACTTATTGAGTACTAGCTCCATGTGCCAGACACTGTGCTGAACACTTTATGTGTGTTATTTTATTGAATTCTAACAATTGTAATTATTATTTCAATTGTTACTCCCTTTTTACAATGAGCAAACTTGTAAATGAGGAAATGTGTAAACAAAATTTTATAATTTGTAAATGAAACCTGTAACTAAGGACATTTGTAAAATGAGAAAAGGTTTAGGATGGAAGTATTGTTATAGAACCAAACTGGTGTTTGCTCTCCTGACACAGTAAAACGGATATGCACACCAAGGTTTTCAATGATAGAAAGACTGTTATTGCAGGGCACCAAGCAAGGAGGAGCAGGCAGCTAAATGCTCAAGTCCTAGCCTGCTTAATGGCTTGCAGGCAAGGATTTTTAAAGGCAGGGGTAAATTCCAGCAAAGCAGAAGCTATAGGCAAAATCTTAAATCAATACATGAAAGTTATACATTGGTTTAAGCTTAAAAGGATAAATTATCTTTAAGCAAGGATTTACAGATCATACGTAGATTCAAAGATTTTCAGATTTACAGTTGGTTATGGAAGAAAAGCTTTGTTAAAAATTTGGGGTCAGTAGAAAAATGTTAATAACTGGGGGGCGTGACTTCCTCCAAATCCTTCAGGAAGACATTTAGAACAAGGGGCTCAGAAAACAGTACCTCCAGATGCACCCTCCAATAGTTAAAGTTCAGTCTTCATTTCCCCTTATTTAAGGTCTATGTGCCAGTGGATCCATTCAGTACTCAGTGGGGAGGATTGAGCCTCTGAAAGACAACTCAGGGACATATGTTAGGATGTTGTCTTTAGTTTCTAACGGGAAAACAAACATCTCTGGAACTTTAATTTCCTTGGCCATTGTTTTAGGCTACTGTTAATATTACTTTCTGAATTTACTTATTCACTTCTGGGACTAGTCAGTTGCCTAGAATAAACCTTGAAGAAACTTTAGAGTTTTCCTTTGTTCCTATGGTTTGGGTCAGCAGGTCCCCAATAAAGAGGATCTCTGCTCCATCTCAGTATCAAGGCTCTGTGCATCCATTCAGCATCTGTATCAAAAGTAAAATTTATCTTCTTGAGGCAAGGGTAGCTAGTGCAAGTTAGGCATAGATAGATAAATTTCCTGTGGGCTGGAAAGTGAATTCAATGTGGGCTTACAGTCCACCTCACTCCCTCAGCTTTCCAAAGGAAAACACGATCAAAGTGGTTCCCAGACTCAGAATCAAAAGACCCTGGAAATCCTAACACCCCTTTTCCACCCATCAGAGGCAAGAGATGTCAATCTCTCCAGAGTGATGGTTACCTGGGCTCCCCCCTCTTTAGCATATCAATCATGTGAAAAAATATCAGTCCTATTGTAAAAAGCAAAAGGGGAAGTTTTCTTCCTTCCATGCCAGTTCTGGCGTATCTCTGTATCTTTCCTCTCTTCTTTTTCTAATAAACTTTGTTTTAAAACTATGCTGGCCACTCTAAAATTTGTTTTAGGGATGAGTCAAAGAATCCATGAGTTTTGTGCCACACCCCGGCCGACATCATTCTTAAGTGAAAAATAAAATAACTAATGACACATATTAACATGACAGAGGGTCCAGAAAATTTTTAAACAGGGAAAAAAAAATAACTAAAATGTTCAGGATGTTGTGGAAGAATTAGTAAAAATTTGTGAAAATTCTTGAGGATGGTGGAAATTAGTGGCTTAAACCAGGGTGATGAGGGTAATTGAAGTGGTTTCTGGCCCTGTAGTTCTTCTCATACTCTAAAGCCTGCTTCCCCCACTCTGTGTAGAGGGCTAAGAAGCATTGGTGAGGGAAAGGAGAGCTGGGGTGGTTTCTGGCCATGGGGAAAAAAATGGAACTCCTCTCCTTGGGTACACAGTAGAGGCAAAAGGAAACCCTTGGCCCTCTGAAGGTTTGCTGAAAAATCACTGACATAGGAAGATTAATAGGAGGACATACATACAGATGTATTTAACGTGTATGTACGGGAGCCTTCAGAATGAGGACCCAAAGATATGAAAGAAACTGGCCATTTTTGTGCTTAGGTTCTACAAAGCACAGATAACCTTGTAGAAATATGATTGGACAAAAAATGGTATGATCTAGTGCTAATAGCCTGAGTGGGGAAACCAGCAAGATCTGTCTATCTAGAATCTTCTTGGCCTCTCTGAGCATGCATTCTTTTCTTCTGGACAAGGAGGCAGGTCCCTCTCAAGAATGGGGGTCTTATATTCAAACAAGGTAGGTCAGATCATTTCTTTATGGCCAGTTTTTACATGGAATATGTTTAGGTTTTATGGCTGACTTCTAGAAAGAAAGATTCTAGTTTCTATGACTAACCTCAGGGAAGAATGGGATTGGGAGACAGGAGGGAAGGACAGGGTCAGAGAAAAACTTCTGCTTCTGAAGCTGCTGCTGAGGCCTTCATTTGGGGGTACTGTTTTCTGAGCCCCAACAATAGAATACATTGTTGGATTCTTTAGTCTGTCTGTGGATCTACATTAAGCACTTGGAGAAGACACTTTAATTCTTTTTGATTACAGTAAAATTTTATACAATCATATTTTATTTAATTTAAGTGCATTTCTTTTACATTTTAACACCTCTTGATAATAACAATTGACAGCATTCTTTTCTTCTTAGTGTCACCTATAATAATGATGACATATTAGAGTCAATAATAATCTGCTGTGTAACAACTGAAATCCCTAAACAGAAAACCAAGGGTTTGAAAGCATTCATGCTCTTTAGTCCTAAGTAGTTAATAATGGCACCTGGAGCTATCTAGTACATCATCTTGTATGTGTGTGGTGCATGTGAGTGTGAACTTAGGTTTTGGGAGGAGAAGGTCATAAAAGAAGGGAAATGTGGAATCCAATGTGGGTAAATTTTATTTCTCTAGGGTAATGCATCAGATAATTAAGTGAAAACATATTCCGAGTGACACTGAGCATTTTCAGTGGGGTCAAACAACAGAATAAAGAATTAGAAAGCAGCACAGAGTGACTTTTTAAAATGGGACTTCAAAAGAGTCAACATAATAGAAACAGAACTAAAGCAAATGAGGCTCATTAGCTCTCTTTTCTCAGCAAAATTGGAGTAATTAAGTACAAAGGTAGTATAATAAGAAATTACACAAAAAAAATAGGCTGATACATTTAGAGAGCAAAATTGCCTCACTAGAATTATCAGATTCCCATTCAACTGCACTTTTCAGCTCCCCAATCTCTCTCGCTAACCACTTTTCTGCTGAATCTTTTCTGACTTTTTTCTTCCCACCCATACCTATACCTATATGTCACTCTCACTGAGCTCAGACTTCAGCCCTTTCTCCAATAGATATGATGTGGCATCCTGAGACACTACATCTTATAAAGCCCAAAGCTTGGCACTATCATTGGCCAGCTGTCTGTCCTGGCCAAGTTATTTAATCTTTCCGAACCTCATTTGTGCCATATTTTAAAATAAGTAAAATAATACCTACCCTAAAAGGTTTTAGTGAAGTTTAGAGAGATTGCTCCTAAAATTCCTGCCACCATGTGTCTGCCCCACAAAATCGAGCCCTAGGTATCAATCAACATTCTATCACTTCATCTAAAAGTCTCTGCTAACTTTAAACATCATCTCCCTTCCTCTCACCACAGCACAATACCAGATTTTTACTTTTTTAAGTTGTAGTAAGACACAGATCACATAAAATTTACCATCTTAACCATTTTTAAGTTTACAGGTCAGTAGTGTTCAGTATATTCACATTATTGTGCAACCAATCTCAAGAACTTCTTCATGTTGCAAGACCAAAGCTCCATACCCAGCAAATAACAGTTCTCCATTTTTTCCTCTCCTCCTAGCCCTTGGAAATCACCATTTTGCTTTCTGTTTCTATGACTTTAGGTAACCCATATAGGTCAAATCATAAAAGCATATGTCATTTTGTGAATGACTTATTTTATTTAGCCTAATGTCTTCAAGCTCATCCATTTTGTAGCATGTGTCAGAATTTCCTTCCTTTTTAAGGAAGAAATAATTGAATAATATCACATTTGTGTAAATATATCATATTTTGTTTATCCATTCATCCTTGATGAACACCTGTGTGGCTTCCATCTCTTGACTGTTGTGATTAATGCTGCTGTGAACATGGGTGTACAAATATCTCTTTGAGACTCTGCTTTCAATTATTTTGGGTACATATCCAGAAGTAGGATTGCTGGATCGTATGTTACTGCAAAGTTTAATTGGGGGTGAACTACCATACTGATTTTTTTGTTTGGGTTTTTGTTTTTTAAAGTGACAAGGTCTCACTCTGTCACCCAGGCTGGAGTGCAGTGACACAATCATAGCTCACTATAACCTTCCACTCCTGGGCTCAAATGATCTTTTCACCTCAGCCTCTCAAGTAGTTAGGACTACAAGCAGGCATGTGCTACCACACCTGGCCAATTTTTTAAAAATTTTTGGTAGAGATGGGGTTTTGTGATGTTACTTAGATTGGTCTCTAACTCAAGCCATCCTGCTGCTTTGACTTCCCAAAGTGCTGGGGTTACAGACATGAGCCATACACCTGACCTATACTAGTTTTTATAAAAGCTATGCATTTCACATTTTCACCAAATGTACACAATTTCCAATTATTCCACATCCTTGCCTGAATTTTTTATTTTCTTTTTGTTGTTGTCATTTGCATAGCAGCAATCCTAGCGGGGATAAGGAGATAATGTTATTGCAGCTTTGATTTGCATTTCCCTAATGATTATTGATGTTGAGCATCTTTTTATATGGTTGTTGACCATTATCACATTTTTATGTGTTAAGTTTAAGAACAACACATCAAATAGAAATCATTTTAAAATGCATTCATTTTAATGCCTCAAATTTCCTCTTCCAAATTTTCTATTGTTAGTTAATTTCTCACTTAACCCAGACTGAAAACATGACCATCATTTTTATCATCTACTGTACCGAATAACTCTTCAAGCTCTCACATTTTTGTCTTTGTGATAATTCTTACTTTCACACATTTCCTTTCACTTGGGCCATCACCTTGCTAATCAGAACCTGTTGTCTCATACTTAGATACTGCAATGGCCTCCTATGCACCATGACATTTTTCTCCATCATCTCCTATCCACCTTGAGAACTGTTGCCAATCTGTGTTTAATAAACCACATTAACTTTGAAATTACTTTGATCAAAAGTTTGTGAAAAAATATATTATTAAAATTAATTTTATTTATTTATTTATTTGTTTTTGAGTTGGAGTCTCACTCTGTCGCCCAGACTGGAATGCAGTGGCCGCTCCCGGCCACCGCTCCCGGCCACCGCAGCCTCCACCTGCTGGGCTCCGGCGATCCTTCCACCTCAGCCTTCCAAGTAGCTGGAATTACAGGTGCGCACTACCACACCCGGCTAATTTTTTTATTTGCTGTAGAGATGAGGTCTCACCAAGTTGTCCAGGCGGGTCTCGAACCCACGGGCTTAGGCAATCCACTCACCTCAGCCTCCCAAGGCGCGGGATTACAGGCTGAGCCACCAAGCCCGGTTTAGACCCGCCTAGGCAACTTGGCGAGACCTCATCTCTATAAATCAAAAAAAACTAGCCAGGCGTGGTAGCACGTGCCTGTAGTTTCAGCTACTTGGAAGGCTGAGGAGGAAGGATCGCTGGAGCCCAGCAGGTCGAGGCTGCGGTGGCCGGGAGCGGCCACTGCACTCCAGTCTGGGCCACTGAGTGAGACTCCAACTCAAAAATAAATAAATAAATAAATAGCTTTTAAAAGTTCAAAGTAATGAGTACTATTTTGGGGACAATTTAGGGTTTTGCCATTGTCATCATAGCTATTTGTTTTATTAATAAACATACATATGTTATTTCCTACTGAATAAATATGGTATAGTCATATTTTTTGCTAAGACAATGTGTACCTTTCATAAGGAATTAAAAGTATTTACATTAGTAAACCCTAGTACTAACATGACTTTCAGGTTCTCTGTCGTCTGATAAATTTGAAAATCAGTGACCCGACAACTGATTCTGGACACTTCAACTTGTAGAGAGAGAGTTCTCCTCCAAGGATATCCTAAAGATGTTTGTACTTTTTACACTTTGAGAAGATGAGGAAATGAGGAAGCAAGGCTTACCTATGTTCGGAGAGGATTTTCCACAGAAGTCACAGGCATTATGTTTAGAGTTAAATACCGATATAATTTTCTAAATGATGGATGGAAAATTAGAGGGGATTCTGCTCTGGCCAACAAGATATTGGGAGATAGTTTGTTTTGATTTAGTGAGTTTTAATCTCATATAAGATAAAGCAATTAGATAATGTTATTAAATCCCACTCCCATTAATCTGCTGATCACAGAGGGAAATTAGCCAACTGATGATCCCACATTCCTGATGTCACAACCTAAGAGAAGGTGGGCCAGTCCTGAGTCAGCTTTCCATGGGTTCATGGGAAAAGATATGGTGTGCACTATGAAAGGGGTATACTTAGTCATTGTTTTGGATGGCAATATATTGTTACCAAATATTAAACAAAAATTCTTTAAAATTTATTTGAATACCTTAACCAACTACTCCTTCAATTTTCTCTCTGAATAAGGATCTCTGTAAGAGGGTCCAGGGCATTTGCCTCATAGTCCAACAGGAGATATAAATATAGCCTCATATGACTTTGACCACATCCATCTGGAAGAACCCAGAAGATAATCCATTTAATTAGTTTTGCATACCTTGAAATAGAAATGGAAGGATTTTAGGTGAAGTAGTGGGAACCCTTTCTTTTTCCTCTCCTTTTCATTCCGTGTGTGTGTGTGTGTGTGTGTGTGTGTGTGTATGTGCATGTGTTTGAGAGACAAAGAGAGAGAGAGGTAAAGGTCACACAATTAAGGTAAAATATGTGAACAGTTAAGCAGGGTTTGGATGATTCAGCTCATAAAACATTCTGCACCACCCTCTAAGGTCCATGCTTGCCTCATACCCAAGTCGACCTCCATGTTTCCCAACACAGGTCCTCCACTCCAGCTAAGCCAGTCTCTCCCTTGTCCCTGGAACACATGATAAGGATGTACGACACCACCTGCATGCCCTTGCTCATGCTGCTTCCACACCATGGAATATATCCCAGCCCTACCTTCCTCCCTTCTTCCTGTCCAAATCCCACATTATCCTTCAAGAATCAATTTTTACCTCCCCCATGAAAACTTCTTGTATTATTCCAGTCCACATACATATTATTATTGCAAAAAAATCCCCCCATGTGCTCAGTACTATTCCTTTATGGTGCTAACACAGCATTATTCCATTTATTAACCAATGTTTAACAAGTGCCTGCCATTCTCAAAACATTCTGCTAAGTCCTCAGTTTTTATTGTACTCAAACAGATGAGTATGCAAATAAATATGACATAAAGTGGAAAGTGAATATGCATGAAAGAGTCATAGATAGAGCCATAGAGTGATGTGGGTATTCAGAAAAGATGGTAATCACTCTGATTGAAAGGATCAGGAAAGACTTTGTGGAAGTGACTTTTGAGCTGGGACTTAGAGGATCTGAATTTTTGGAGGAAAAGAGTAGGGAATTCCAGATTCTAGAAATTGTGTAGGATGTGCCTCACTGGTGGTATTTTGCTGCACAGCTGCCTGAGGAGGTGCCAGGGAAAGCTGCTGACCACCATTTGCTAGAAAATCGACCTGTGCTGTAGGAGCCAAGTACTGGAAAAGTTTCCAGGCTGTAGGGGCTGGGTGCTGGAGAAACTGGGTATGCTGAAGGGAGTTGATGAAACACACTGGAATCAGGATGAGAAATCCCCTCCTCCTGAAATGCCCCTCCAATGCCTTCTACTGACAAAGCTTAACATTATGTCAGCTTACATAGAAGAAACATATACAGGACCCAGCTCCATTATTACAGAACTGGGAATGAAGGGTAGAATAGGAGCTGAAAGGCAGTATATTAATAATTGGCATAATCAACTCTTTGGCTCCAAAGTCTCCACATATGCCCTTCTATGTGCATTTGAACTTATAAACAACAAAACTGTGTATTTCAAGATATAGCTATCTTAAAATGTGAAGTTCTCAACTTCACTCCACAATGAGGGGTAATGTCCCAGTTGTTACTACATCCATCACTGGTTTTATTAAACATCTCTCAAATTCTGTCACAGTCTCTGTTACGTAAAGATAAAATTGCAAAAGTATTCTCCAACCACTTGCATATAGAACAAAAACGAGAAGAAAATGGTCAGCTTATACATATAACAAGAGAAATATGCAACAATACCACAGTCTTTATTTCTATAATTGGTCACAAAATCATCCATAGTTGATATCTATGATTTTCTTCTTTTATAATCAATTTTGTATTTTCACCTTCCTCAGCCAGAGCTTCAACTAGTTGGGGTTCTTTAACCTGGTGGAGTGACCCACACCTTCACTCTCCAAGGAACTGAGTCCTTAATTGTTCTGTCTTTTTTCCCCCACTACAGCTTTACTCAGCATGTAGTGGTAGTAAGAGGTGATCAAGAGACCTAATCCTCCTGCCTATAGCTTTACTCAGCATGTAGTGGTAGTAAGAGGTGATCAAGAGACCTAATCCTCCTGCTTCCACTGTGAGGAGCAGCCCAGTTTCCACTGTGTAATTGGGTTCAGTTCCTCCAGCTGGTGGAGTAACCCCTCCTGTTGCCTGTTGGTTCGGTGGTATAAGGAACCCAGTGGCCAGGTAACAATCTCATCTTTCAATTTATCTGAGTTATTGTTGTATCCCCTAGTGAAAACATTTCTTCTCTGAACTTTTCCAAACCAGAAAAGTTCAGGATTTCTAGGACAAGAAGCAAAAATTGTGCAGTTGGGTTCTTAGGTGTACTCATAGACACAAAAGAAAAATAATAAATGGCCAATGAGTAACGAAAAAGTGTTCTTCATCATTTGTAATCAGGAAAATACAAATATTTCTCCACAGTTGGTAGCTTATCTCTTTATTATTTTAATAAGTATCTTACACAGAACAA
>CAUYQG010191813.1:0-18424 GCA_963574415.1 Tarsius wallacei
TGGGCTCAAGCAATCCTCCCGCTTCGGCTTCCCAAAGTGCTGGGATTACGGGTGCAAACCGCTGCACCTGGCCAAAATTCACCCTTTTGATATACAGTTATAAGAGTTTTGGCAAATGCATAGCGACTGTGAGAACACCAACAACAACAAAAAAGCAGGTAATTCAAAATCTAAGCTGTTGGACCTTTAGAATATTTTGACTCTAAAGGGAATGTGATTATGGGACCTGAGTCACATAAACAGGCCGCTATAAACAGACAACCGCAACCTTTGTTTCTCTGATTATAGAATAGCCTTTTTCCTTACTTATCATCTCTGTAAAATGTTATACGTGAATAAAGGGCACCATGGAAGACCTCTTCCCTCTTAACTGTCGATCTTCCCTATCGATTAACTCACTTCTCTTCTCTCTCACATAATGACTTTATGACTATCACATTGTCTAGTTAAATACAATCTTTTAAATCGGAAAATGAAAACAAAAGAAAGCAAACTGAATGGAAGAGAAAACAAACTATAACTTATTCAATTGTCGTAACTCATAAACCAGCTTCAGACAGAAAATGTTATCATCCCACTTTGTTTTCTGCCTATGGATGGCAGACTGCCAAAAATTAGCTTTTAACTTTGGAGTACTAACCCACATCTCTGGAGTTTGTGTCTTCCTGATGGCTGTTCCAAGCTTTTCACTTGAATAGACATTTTAAGACTGGATTTTGACCCTTACGAAATTCCAGATTAACAAGACACATAACCACAACCGCAATCCATATACATCCATCCCTCTCCAACATGTTTTTAGGCTGACTGTTTTTGGCAAATCACAACTAACCGTGCGAAAACACTGGTCTGTTCTCCCTCCCCTATACCTTCAGCTTATGCAGAATGACTTATAAATGGAATTACATAATATGTACAGGGAGGGGGGACAAAAAACAGGAATTATCTTTTGGAGGCCGGGCCTCTTGTTGTACACTCAGAATTTGTTCCTCCAGATCAAACGGTCAAACCAAGGTTTTTATCTGGAAGTTTTGAGAAGGTTGCATGAGGATTTGCAGAAGTAGCATCCTTAGTTGTGGCAAATAGGTGACTGGTTCTTTCCCCATGACAAGGCATCTGCTCACCTGTTCAGCAGTCTTTGACCAAAAATGGCATGACCCTTGTGCCCCACCCTCGTACCCTACGCTCTCTATTCACCCCATCTTGTCCAGAGAGACTTTTTCTTGTTTCCCTGGATGAAAAAAGTCCTCAAAGGGAAACATTCTGCTCATGTGAAAGAAATGGAACAAAAACCGGCAGAAGCCCTAAAAGGCATCAAAATTGACAAGTTCAAAAACTGTTTTGAGCAGTGGTAAAAGCATCTCGATAGGTGTATTGCATCGAATGGAGAGTACTTTGAAGGTGACTGAAGTTTAAACATGTAGGAATAAATACACAATTTTTTATCATTAAATTCCTGGGTTTTCCGCCCCCCACCCCCACACCTTTTGAATCGGGCTACTTTCACTTAGCATAATAGTGGCTTTGAGATTTATCAGTGTTCTTGCAGGTATCAAATAGTTTGTTCTTTTTGTTGCTGAGTAGTATTGCGCTGCATGAATATATCAAAGTTTAGTTATCCATTTGCTCACTAAAGAACATTTGGGTTGTTTTAGGCCAGGTGTGGTGGCTCACACCTGTATCTTTGAGAGGCCAAGACAAGACTATCACTTGAGCCGAGAAGATTGAGACCAGCCTGGGCAACAAACATAGTGAGACCTCATCTCTAAAATAAAAAAAACAGAAAAAAGAAAAATTCTAAATATTAGCTGGTTGTGGTGGTGTGTGCCTATAGTCCCAGCAACTCTGTTCTGATTTTGGGTAATTTAGGATAAGACTACTATAAACATTCTCGTACAGATTTTTGTGTGAACATAAGTTTATAATTCTCTAGGGTAAATGACCATAAGTGGGATGGCTGAATCATACAGTAAATTTATTTTTAATTTTACAAGAAATTGACAAACCTCTTAAGAATGACTGTACTATTTTGCATTGTCACAACAATGCATGAGAATTATGGCTGTAGCTGGACGCAGTAGCTCACACCTGTAATCCCAGCACTATGAGAGGTCAAGGTGAAAGGATTGCTTGAGCCAAAGAGTTTGAGACCAGTCTGGGCAACATAGCAAGACCTCATCTCTACAAAAAAATCAAAAAGGTACCCAGGCGTGGTGGCATGTGTCTGTAGTTCCAGCCACTTAGGAGGCTGAGGCAGGAGGATTGCCTGAGCCCAGGAGGTCGAGGCCATGGTGAGCCATGATCATCACCACTGCATTCCAGCCTGGGTGACAAAGTGAGATCCTGATTAAAAAAAAAAAAATTATCAATTGTTCTGCAACTTCATCGAGACTTAAAAAAAAAAATAGGTTTTGCCTTATTTTCTGTTTTCAATTTCTTTTATTTCTGTCCTTATCTTTATTTCCTTTTCTCTGCTACCACTGGGTTTAGATTGCTCTTTTTTTTTCCTTTTAGTTTCTTTAGGTGAAAAAGATTACTGACTTGAGACTTTTTTTCCTTTTCTTTTTTTTAGTCTGTAACATTTTTTTCTTTTTAATAGAGTTTGGTTCTTGTAATGTTGCCCAGGCTGGTCTCAAACTCCTCAACTCAAGCGATCCTCCTGCCTCAGCCTCCCAAACTGCTGGGAATTACAGGCATGAGCCACCACACCCAGCTCTTATTTTCTATGTAAGCATTTTAGTGCTAGACATTTTTCTCTAAGCACTACTTTAGCTGCATTCCACAGATTTTGATATGTTGTCTTTTTACTTTCATCAGTTAAAAATATGTTTTTAATTTTTTTTAGAGGCCATGCTGGCCTTGAACTCTTGACCTCAGGTGCCTCAGCCTCAGCCTCTCAAGTAGCTGGGATTACAGGTATGAGCCACCACGCTCACTCAATTTAAAACATTTGATATTTTCCTAAGAGGTTTCTTCTTTGACCCGTGAATTATTTAGAAGCATATTTTTAAATTTGCAAATATTTGAGCATTTTCCAAATATGTTTGTGTTATTTATTTCTAGTTTCTGCTATGATCAGAAAACATACTTTGTATTATTTCAGTTCTTTTAAACTTGTAAAGGTTTGTTTTATGACTCAGGATACATCTTGATGGATATTCCATGTGCACTTGGAAAGACGACGTATTTTGCTGTTGTCGTGTGAAGCGTTCTATAAATGTGAAATGGTTGATAATGTTGTTCAGGTGTTCTATATATTTGCTAATTTTCTGTCTACATTTTCTTTTGATTACTTAAAGAGAACTTTCAAGGTCACCAACTTTAACGGCTTGTCAATTTCTCCTTAATTTTACCAATTCTTATTATGTATTTTGAAACTCTATTGTTAGGTGCATACATATTTAACATTGTTATATCTTCTTGGTGACTTGACCCGTATATCAATATGCAGTGTCCCTGGTATCTTTTCCTTGTTCCGCAGGGTATTTGTCTGACATGAATAAATCACTCTAGCTTTCTTGTGATAAATACAGTTAGCTCTTAGTGTCCTTGGGTTCCACACCTGCAGATTCAGCCAATCACAGATCAAAAACATTTTTCAAAATAAAATTAAAAATAGCAATATGACAGTAAAAAGTAATACAAATTTTAAAACACAGTGTAACAACTATTTACATAGCTATTTGCATCGTATTCGGTATGATAAGTAACCTAGAGATGATACAGAAGGATGTGTGCGGGCTATATGTGTAAACACTGCCATTTCATATAAAGAACTTGAGTGTCCTTGGATTTTGATAACCACAGGGGGTCCTTGAACCAATTCCTCCTGGATACCGGGGGACGACTGTATTTTCTACTGCATATCTTTTTGCATCGCTTCATTTCTGTCTATTTTGTTGTATCAACATTAATTTCTTGCATCCTATAGTTAGGTCCTGTTTTTGTTTTCGGTTTTTTAAGCCCTGTCTCTCTCTTGGGGGAGGAGAATGTAGTCTTACTCTGCTGCCCAGACTAAAGTGCGGAGGCATGATCATGGCTCACTGCAGCCTCAACTCCTGGACTCAAGCCTCCCAAGTAGCTGAGACTACAGACCACACCTGGCTGATTTTTAAATTTTTTATAGAGATGAGGTCTCATTGTATTGCCTAGGATGGCCTTGAACTCCTGGGTTCAAGCAGTCCTCTCACCTCAGCCTCTCAAAGTGTGGGGATTACTGGTGTGAGCCACCGAGTCCGGCAAGCCCTGTCTTTTAATTGACATATTTAGAGAATTTACATTTGTGTGATTACTGATTTATCTGGACTTGAGTCTCCCATCTTAATTATTTTCTGTTTGCCCCCTCTGTGCTTTCGTCATTCTATCTTTTCTTTTCTGCCTTCTGCTGAATTTTTAAATTATTTTTAGTATTTCATTTTAATGTGTCTGTTGATTCTTTTACTATATCTCTTTGTAGTAATATCTTAGAGTTTGTTCCAGGGATTACAATATATATATATATATCTAACTTTTCATAGTTTACAGAGTTCGTATTTTATCACTTCAAGAGAAATGTAGAAATCTTACAACCATATCCCTCCCCACCCCCCTTTATTTTGTAGTTGCCATAGGCTATTACATCTACTTACATTAAAAATGCCATCAGGGCCAGGCATGGTGGCTCACTCCTGTAATCCCAGCACTTTGAGAGACCATGGAGAGAGAGGACTTGAGGCCAGAAGTCCTAGACCAGCCTGGTCAGCACAGGGAGACCACATCTCTACAAAAAAGTGTATACATTAGCCAGGCACGGTGGCATGCACTTGTAGTTCTAGCTACTTGGAAGGCTGAGGCAGAAGGATCACGTAAGCCCAGGAGTACAAGGTTTCAGTGAGCTATGATGGTGCCACTGCATTCCAGCCTAGGCAACAGAGTGAGACCCTGTCTCAAAGACGAAAAAAAGAAAGAAGATGCCATCAGACAACATCGTAATTTATAATTTTTGACTTTAATAGTCATCAGAATTTTAAAGAAAAATTAAGAGGGAAAAAATCGTCTATGTTACCTGCATATTTACCATTTATGACCATTTGTGTTGCTTTTCACACCTGCAGTTCCAAGTTTCACTCTAGAGTCATTTCCCTTCTGCCCGAGGAACCTTCCTTTAATATTTCTTTTGGAGCAAGTTTTCTGGCAACAAATTCTCTTGGTTTTCCTTCGTCTGTAAATGTTTTGATTCCACCGTCATTCCTGAAGGGTATTTGAGCTGAATATGAAAATCTGGACTCTCCATTCTTTTCTTTTCGCACTTAAAAAATTCCTCAGATAGCCAGGCATAGTGATGCAGGCCCATGGTCCCAGGGGCTTGAGAGACTGAAGTGGAAGGTATGCGTGAGCTCAGGAGTTCAAGACCAGCCTGGGCAGCATAGCAAGATAGAACTCTTAAAAAAGAAAATCCTCCTCAGATAGTCATGTTATATATTTTGTTCCGAATTTTTCATAGTAATCAGTGGGAAAGATAGAGTGTAGTGAATTAGCACCATATTAGTCAGACCCAGAGCTCATATTATCAGTTTCTCCACATCTTTGACTTTACCTAAGGCTGTTGGTATTTCTTCTCTAGCACTACTGCAACATGGCTAGAGCTCACTGTTCTGAGTCAAGGAAGAGCCTATGACTTGATACTTGGTTGACAGTTAATTTTAGAAGTCAAGGATCTAATCCCACTGTATTCCCTTTCTCTCTCTCCTCCACTATTAATAGCTTCCCTGTTTACTGAATCTTTTCTATGTCTACAAAGCACACTCTAACCTATGAGAGGGCATCCTCTCCAAAAAACAAAATTTATTTATAAAAAATTGTGTTTATTCTTACGTGTTTCAACTTCAGTCACCTTCAAAGTACTCTCTGTTTGATGCAACACTCCTATCGAGATGCTTTTTTCCACGACTCAAAACAGTTTTTGAACTCAATTCTGATGCCTTTCAGTGCTTCTGCCATTTTTGTTTCAAGTCTTCCACATTGGCAAAACATTCCCCTTTGAGGACTTTTTACATTGGGGAAACAAAAAAGTCACTCAGGGCAAGATCGGGTGAATGGGGAAGGTGCTGCACGGAAGTCTTGCCACTTTTGGTCAAAAATAGCTGAACACTCAGCGCAGTGTGGGCAGATGCATTGCCATGGCGAAAGATCCAGTCATCTGTTTGCCACAGCTCCACAAATCACGACGCAATCTTCTCGAAACTTCCAGACAGTCTAGACCCTACCACCCTGAAAACGCTCAGTCTCTTCAAAGCTCCCAGATAGAAATGTTGGTTGACCGCTTGATCTAGAGGAACAAATTCTGAGTGTTACTACAAAGGACCTGTCCTCCAAAAGATAATTCCGTTTTTTGTTTTGCTTTATTTTTTGTTTGTCCGCATTTTTGGTGGTGGTTGTTTTGCTTTATTTCAGGTCTTCCTTGTATTCCATTTTTACAGAGAAAACAAAAACAAAAAAACTTTGACTCCAGATTCCACTTCAGCTTCCATTCCAACCCTCTGTTTCCCTAAAACCTGCATACATGTTCTCTCCATTTCCTTACCCCTTCACGCTAATCTTCTCCCATTTGGGTTTATTCCCAGTGCTTCATTTAGACTTGGCTTGGAAAGGTTACCAAATAAAGGTTGCCCATTATTTTAGAACTATTGAGGGAACTTTTCTTTTGAGTCAGGGTCTCCCCAGATCTATCACCCAGACTGGAGTGCAGGGGCACAATCACAGCTCACCACAGCCTCCAACCCCTGGGCTGAAGGGATCCACCCTTCTCAGGCTCCTGAGTGGCTGGGATTACAGGACTACACCCGGCTAATTTTTTGTTTTTGTAAAGAGATGAGGTCTCACTATGTTGCCCAGGCTGGCCTCGAACTCCTGGGCTCAAGCATTCCTCCCAAAGTGCTAGGATTACAGGCATGAGCCAATGAACCTAGCAGAGATAACTTTTTAAAGACTTATTTAGACTTAGATGTTCTTACCATATATTGCTCTTTTTTATACATAAAATGGGAAATATAAGTGAAATAAATTGGCTCCACGATCATCCCTGGGATTTTTTCCCAAGTCATTGATACCAATCCTATAAATGTTGACGCTGACGAGGAAGATACCAATGTACATGTTTCAGGCAATAACCAGGAGTTATTCTCCAGCCTCAAAAGGTCTGTAAGTGCTTTGTTCACTGAAAGGTTGGGGGGTTATTTTTGCCTAATCATGCCTATTAGAGTATCAGGTGTATGTGTGCATAAGCAATGGCAACTGTGGTGAAACTATAGCCCGGCGAACAACAATCAAAAGATTTCATCAGTTATAAGATACAATTCAATTTCAGAGATGTTCAAAGGCAAAAAACCAGAAATTAATAAAATGTGGTATTTTGAGGAGGCCTCAGTACATAGAGGGCCACTGAGCCTAATCAGCATGAAAATGTAAGGATTGGTATCAATGACTTGGAGGAAAATTCCAGAGACAATAGTGGATCACTCTGCTGCCCAGGCTAGAGTGTAGTGGCACAATCGTGCAGCCTCCCAAATGGCTGGAGTGCATGCCACCACACCCAGTTAATTTTCTTTCTTTCATTCATTCATTCATTCATTCAACTGCTGAGTCAGAGTCTCACTCTTTTGCCTAGGCTGAAGTGCAACGTGGAGTGCAGTGGAACACTGACAGCTACCACAGTCTCTCCCTGCCGGCTCAGGTAATCCTTCTGCCTCAGCCTTCCAAGTAGCTGGAATTACAGGCATGCGCCACCATGCTCAGCTAACTTTTTGATTTATTGTAGAGACGAGGTCTCTCCAGATTGCCCGGGCTGGCTTCGGACCCCTGGGCTCCGGCAATCCTCTTGCCTTTACCTTCAAAGTGCCAGGTTTAGAGGCATGAGCCACCACACCTAGCCTTGTGTTTGTTTTTAAAACTTTGGAATGTTTTGGATCTCTGTCTTCACCAGTCTTCTGTTTCATTTCCTCTATTGACCCTATCTTAGATTTGGTGTTTATCATCCTCATGCTAGTTTTCTCACTTTTACTATATATGTATGTGCATTTGTCTGCTCAGGCTACCACAACAAAATACCACTGACTGGGTGGCTTAAACAACAGTTCTGGAGGATAGAAACCCAAGATCAAGATGCCAGCAGGGTAGTTTCAGGCAAGGCCTCTCCTCCTGGCTTTCAGACGGTCACCTCCTCTAGAGAGAGAGAGCGCTCTGGGGTCTCTTCCTCCTTTTATAAGGACACCAGTCCTATGGGACAAGGGACCCATTCTTAAGACCTCACTTAGCCTTAATCACCTCTATATAGGTCCTGTCTCCAAATACAGCCCCATTGGGGGTTTGGGCTTCAACATATGAATTTGGCAGGGAACACAATTCAGTCCACAACAGTATGTATCCCTGAAATATACAATAGGCAGATAGGTAGGTAGGTAGATTGAGATACACTGTGGTAAAAGATATCTAAATATATCATGTTTACCTCAACTAAAAAACCTAAGGAACTAAGGAAACCTATGGAAGTTGCTACAGGTAATTTTCCATCTAATAGCTGTGACTTTCTCCACCAAAAAGCCTAATTTTATCAATCATGTTTTTAAAAATGATGCCTCCGAATTCTATTTTTTTTTAATCTGTATAAAAAAACAAAGTAGTGATTGGATGCAGTAGTTCACGCCTGTCATCCCAGTACTTTGGGAAGCCAAGGTTGGAGGATCACTTGAGGCCAGGAGTTTGAGACCAGCCTAGGCAACATAGCAAGACTCCGTCTCTACAAAAATAAAATAACTAGCTGTGCATAATGACGCATGCCTGTAGTTTCAACTACTCAGGAGGATCGCGTGAGCCCAGCAGTTCAAGGCTGCAGTGAGCTATGATCGTGCCACTGCATTCCAGCCTGGGCAACAGAGCAAGAATCTGTCAATAAATAAATATGAAAAAGTAGTCAAGTCACCTCTGAGACTTCAGTACCCCATTTATACATTGCGATAGAAATTATGATTATCTAATTTTATATTCTTCATCTTTATATCCATATACTTTAACTCTTTCCTATCTGAAATAATTATTCTATAATTATAAAAATTAAACTTTAAAATGTTTTCTAGAAGGCAGAGGGGACAATAGAGAGAATTTGGTTAATGGGTACAAAATACAGTTAAATAGAAGGAATAAATTCTGGTGTTCAATATAGCGCAGAAGGGTGACTATAGTTAGCAACAATTTATTGTATATTTCAAAATAGCTAAAAGAGGAGATTTGGAATGATCCCAACACAAAAAAACAATAACTGTTGGAGGTAAGAGATATCCCAATTACCTTAATTTGATCATTACACATTGAATGCCTGTATCAAAATATCACATGTACCCCATAAATATGCATAATTACGTATCAATAAAAAATGGTTTTCAGAAATAAATTCAAGAACTTTAGCTCCCAGCTTTTGAATAAAAAGAAAATTTCTTTTTAAGAAACAAAAAATTCTTTATTTAAAATTATGTAGAGAAGAAAAAAATGTTATTTTCATTTTCGACTAGTCAAGTTTAGAGTAATGAAAAAAATGTTCTAATCCATATCTGGCACCAGAGTCATCATATTTCCAGTCAATTGGTTAATTTTTTTTTTATTCCACCACTCAGAATTGTGTCCTTTTGAGGCAGGGAAACAACTCAGCCTCGGCAATATTGTCTCCCATTTAAAAATCTATTTCAGTCTTTTTCTTGGCAGTTGCCAATGACCCTGCGCTGCTGACACGTTTTCAGTGTGTGTGTGGCTATGTATGAAATGGTGCTATTTTCCTACACAGCTCGCCCTTTGATCATCAACCTTGTCTTGTCTCTCACTCTCCCTTGCAGCTCTAATTGTTTTTACTCTTTGAAGCCATCTGGGGGGAAGAAAAAAAGGTCTTTAAAGAACAGTCTTCCTTTCCAGTCGTTGCTGCCAGCTTAGAAATATTCCAATTTCATTCTCACTGAGTATTTTTAGTTTGTTAAAAAGTTCTTTTCAGCCGGGCACAGTGGCTCACGCCTGTAATCTCAGCACTTTGGGAGGCCGAGGCAGAAGGATCTCTTGAGCCCGGGAGTTCGAGATCAGCTTGAGCAACATAGCGAGACCTCATGTCTACAAAAAAAAAAAAAAAATCAAAACATGAACTGGGCATGGTATGGTGGTGTGCACCTGTAGTCCCAGCTACTCAGGAGGTTGAGACAGGAGGATCTCCTGAGCCCAGGAGGTCAAGACTGCAGTGAGCCGTGGCTGTGCCACTACACTCCAGCCTGGGTGACAGTGAGACTGCGATTCAAAAAGAAAGAAAGAAGTTCTTTCCTTCCCACCTAGCCTAGACTAATCAAAGCCTCTGCCCACCCGATCGTCCTCTAGCAGAAACAACCTGAAGCTCTCAGGTGTCATAGTGGGAGGATCATGGGATTTTAAATCAAAAGGCTTGATTTCATTGCAAGTCGTAATCCTACCAGTTTCTGGCTAGACACTTTGAGCCATCACTGAGTCACTCTGGGATTTAGTGTCCTCATCTGTAAAATGGGAATGCTTGTACTACCTAATTTTCAGGGCTGTTTTAAGGATTAACTAAATTAGTATACATGAATGTTTCTTGAGAAGTCTAATGCAGTGATGCTAGTATTTGCTCAGTTCCATAAACATTTCTGTAACAACTCACAAGGGTGGCAAACTCCAAGGACCACAGGTAATGTAAACACATGCAGCAGGCAGGGTTCTGCACATCAGGGAGCGGGAAGGGTGTGTGTCTGGAGAACTAGAGCTCACAAGCCTGTCTGAAGACAATCACCGCTCAGCTCCAGCCCTTGGTCTGCATCTGAGAAAAAGAACCGGTGTTAACAGATGTTTTGATTTTCCAAGAAAAGTTAGGCACCATGATGATTTTCACATAAAACCTTCTGATTTCTAAATGCTGACAACGCCTTTTTAAAAATCCCTCCGTGGATGAACAAAACAATACTCGTTGACTTGCCAAAGGTGTCCTACAGACCTCCAGTTCGGTCTACTATGTGTCCTGTACTGTGGGAGGCCCTGGGAACGCAAAGAAAAAATACATAGTCTGTGATGGACACTGTGATGCACTGCCTTGATCCCCCTTCGAGAAAGGATGTCTGCCCAGCTGTGGGAAGTGCTGTCAGCAGGCGGCCCTCAGCTGTCAGCCTCTGCAGTTATTGCTTCAGCTGCAGAGCTGTCTCACCCAAGGTCACGCCCCTTCCTGGGCGGTCCATACTTAATAATGAATGGTACAAAGGCCTGGTCACCTCATTCAAATTTGGAACAACTCTGAAAGGCCATTCTAGCCCCAGAGCTCTTCATGGTATCAGATGAGGCAGCTGTTAGTCTGCATCAGAACTGACTTTCCCCTTGGTCCACTCGTACATCCTTCTCCTTCTTTCCACAGGTGATAATCCCAAGGTGCATATACTAAACTCCGTTTCAGAATCAGCTTCCTGGATGTCTACCATGCAACATGGTCCTTGAGCTCGTAGAACAACCTGCATGATGAACCAGGTGGATCGATGCTTTTCATAGCATGTGAGAAATGCTAGGATAGACACATAAACCAAAAACTATGGGAAGAGAGGAGGAGGCCATCAACTCAATCAAAGAGGCTCATGTTAGGTCTTCCTGGAGTGCACAGTTTTGAGATAATTTTTGAAGGTTTTTAAGCAATAGCCAGATAAAGATGGAAAGACATTATTTCAAGGAAAGCAAACACTGGAAACAAATAGCAGATGGATATCCAAGAAACAGAGACCCAAATATGCATGGAAGACAGCTACCAGTCTGGTACTAATAGAGCTTAAAATGTAAGTTGTGATTGGCATGAGATAAAGTTGGAGAGAAAAGGTGGTTTTCTTTTCCTTCTTTCTTTCTTTTTTTTTTTTTTTTTTGAGTGAGGGTCTTCTCACTCTGACATCCAGGTTGGAGTGCAGTGGAACAATCACAGCTCACCACAGCCTCAAACTCCTGGGCTCAAGTGATCCTCCTGCCTTCGCCTTCCAAGAAGCTGGGTGCACAGCTGTCTCCCCCTATGACTTGCTAATTAAAAAAAAAAAGTGTTTTGTAGAGATGAGGTATTACTCTGTTGCCTGGGCTGGTCAAGAGAGAAGTTTTAACTTAAGAACTTGGCCTTGATCCAGTAGATAACATGAACCAAAGATCTTTCCTCATAACTCCTGAACACTTGTTCTCTCTTCCCTCCCACAAGCTTCACGTGCTAATGGAACCTGTTTTCATTTCATCTGTATGGCCTTGAGAAGTTGCATCTCGTATCATCATTCAAAATCTAGACGTAAACATCCAATTCAGCATTTCTACTAGAACGGCTCACAGGAATCACAAACTCAGCATGTCCAAAATCGAGTTCATAACCTGACTCTCCTATGCCTCATCTTTCTAAATTCCCTGTTCTGGCGAATACGAACACCGTTCACCCAGTGGCTCAAGCCAGAGTCCCAGGCATCACCCTCAATCCTGTCTCTCCCTTACCCTCAAGTTCAATCTTTCAACGTGTCCTATAAAAAAAATCTCACCTTAAATATGTTGGATCACTCCATAGCCACTGCTACTTCCTTAGTTCAGTGAAAGCTCTTGACAACTGACTCATTTGCCTCCAGTCTTACCCCTTTTCTAGTCCACTTACTCACCACAAGAATAATCCTTCCAGAACATAAATATGATCATGCCAAGCCTCAATCTAAAGTCCTCCAGAGATCTCCATAATCTTTGAGATAAAGTCCAAAGTCCTTAACAAAACTCTTCATCATCTCACACTGATTTCACACTCTCCTCTTTACTCACGCTATTAAACTTTAAATTCTTCCAGCTCTGTATACTCTGTCTTGCTTCTAGAACTTGTACCAGGTTGCACTCCTAGGCTGAAACATCTTTCTCTGGCTGTCTCCCCTTCTCTCATTCCTTTTACTTGGTTTATCCCTATTAATCTTTCAGGGCTAAATTAGGTGTCATTTTTTCCAAGGAGTTTTCTTTTTCTCTGCTACCCTTACCCTTTTTTTTTTTTTTTGAGTCGGAGTCTCACTCTGTCGCCCAGGCTGGAGTGCAGTTGCACACTCATGACCACCACAGCCTCAACCTTCGGGGCCGAGGCGATCCTTCCACCTCAGCCTTCTAAGTAGCTGGAACTACAGGCACGCGCCACCATGTCCAGCTAATTTTTTAATTTACTGTAGAGACGAGGTCTCGCCAAGTTGCCCAGACTGATCTTGAACCCCTGGACTCAGGCAATCCTCTTGCCTCGGCCTCCCAAAGTGTTGGGCTTACAGGCATGAGCCACCACGCCTGGCCACCCCTTACTCTTATTGTAAACTAAATTCTTTGTTTATAATTCTATCATTGCATCCATCAGTCAGTACTTACCTCTGTTATCCTGTACCACAAGATATAACTGAAGGCAGAGAACATGTCTATTCATTCCCAAATATCCAATGTTTAGCATGCTATGTGTCACATATCAGGTCTCAAGAAATGTTTTCTTTTTCTTTTTCTTTTTTTTTTTGAGTTGAAGTCTCACTCCGTCGCCCAGACTGGAGTGCAGTGGCCGCTCCCAGTCACCACAGCCTCAACCCACTGGGCTCCGGCGATCCTCCCGCCTCAGCCTTCCAAGTAGCTGGAACTACAGGCCCAGCTAATTTTTTGATTTATTGTAGAGATGAGGTCTCGCCAAGTTGCCCGGGCAGGTCTCGAACCCTCAGGCTCAGGCAATTTAAGGAAATGTTTTCTAAATAAATGACTGAATGAAACTTATTTTGTGTCTAATCGCCCACTCTGACAGCAACGTGGGTCGTAATTTCAAGAGGGAATGCATTAGAGGCCAAGAGATGTGTTCCAAGAGGAAGTAATATCCTAAGCCAGAAAAGTAGGAGCAGAGATAAAGAAAAAATAAGCTAGATGGAGAGAGTGCTTACAGGTAAGATCAACAGAACTGGTGATTGGATGTTGGGGTGAAGGGAAAGATGGTGAGATGAAATTGCATTTCTGACTTGGGTAGCAGGATGGTGATGCCATAACTAAGATACAGATCATAGGAGGAAGGGCAGGTTGGATAAAGGACGTAGAGATGATGAGGTTTTTTGTGGTGTTTTGTTTTGTTTTTTGAGTTGGAGTCTCACTCTGTCAACCAGACTGGAGTGCAAAAGCACACTCCCGGCCACCGCAGCCTCGACCTGCTGGGCTCTGGCATCCTTCCACTTCAGCCTTCCAAGTAGCCGAAACTACAGGCACGTGCTACCACACCCGGCTAATTTTTGATTTATTGTAGAGACGAGGTCTCACCAAGTTGCTCAGGTGGGTCTCGAACCCACAGGTTAAGGCCATCCAATTGCCTCAGCCTCCAAGTGCTGGGATTTACAGGCTGAACCACCACACCCTGATAATTTTTGAAATTTTTTTTGTAGAGATGAGGTCTCACTATGTTGCCCTGGCTCAAATTCCTGGACTCAAACTCCTGGACTCAAGCAATCCTCCCACCTAGACCCTCCAAAGTGCTGGGATTACAGGCATGCGCCATTGTACCAGGCCCTCACTTTCTTCTCAGTTTGCCACTGTCTTATCCAATGTCCCCAGCAAAGCCACTTGTCCATGCATTCAACAGAAGCGAATTGAGCACCTGTCCCTGCCAAGCACTGTGTATTTAACTCCAAAGGTGAAAGCACGTTGGTTGCTACTTCCAAGAATGCCTGTCCTTGAAGGTTGACTTCATGGCAAAAATCATTATCATCAAGTTCTCTTGAACCAAAATTGCCTCCATGAGACTTCCAGAAGAGAAAGTTCTATGTGGTCTTCGCATATTTTTGGGGACTACTAAGTTTTTGTGTCATCCACCGTGACCCAAGTTGGGTTTTTTTAGGCAAAACATACCAAGTTCACTCAATGACTCCTCATATGACCTACTGTCCAGAACACTGAGGACCCTGGTCACACTACACTATTTAAAAGAGTTACTAGGGGCTGGGCACATAAGCTGTTAAATAGTAAACAGGAAGTCTCATATTTCAGGGAGAAAATTAGTTGAATACAGGATGGATGGCACTGGATTTAGTGTCAGTTTATGTGAAAAATTAAAAACAAAAGGCAATAGTTGTGGCTGTGAGAATAGAAATGATATTAAGGGCCTCAACAATTTTTGAGGCCAGGCTCAGTGGCTCACACCTGTAGTCCCAGCTACCTGGGAGGCTAAGGCAGAAGGATTGCCTGAGCCCAAGAGGCCCAGACTATGGTGAGACAGGATCATGACACTGCACTCTAGCTTGGATGACAGAGTGAGACCCTGGCTCAAAAAACAAAACAAAACAAAACAAAATGGTTGTAATCAATATGACTACATAACTACATTTCTTTGAAAAACAAAAATCTAGGGCTGGGCATGGTGGCTCAGGAAACCAAGGCGGGAGTATTGCTTGAGGCCAGGAGTTCAAGACCAGCTTGGGCAACATAGTGAGACCCTGTCTCTACAAAAAGAAAAACTTTTTAAGTTAGCAGTGCATGGTGATGCACACCTGTAGCCTCAGCTACTCAGGAGGCTGAGGCAGAAGGATCACTTGAGGCCAGAATTTAAAGACTGCAATGAGCTATAGTAGCACCATTGCACTCCAGCCTGGCTGACAGAGAAAAACCCTATTTCTTTTTTTTTTTTTTTTTGAGTTGGAGTCTCACTGTCACCCAGACTGGAGTGCAGTGGCTGCTCCCGGAGTGCAGTGGTCGCCCCAGGCCACCGCAGCCTCGACCTTCCGCCTCAGCCTTCCGCCTCAGCCTTCCAAGTAGCTGGAACTACAGACGTGCGCTACCACGCCCGGCTCATTTTTTTTTTTTTTTTTATTGTAGAGATGAGGTCTTGCCAAGTTGCCCAGGCAGGTCTTGAACCCGCGGGCTCAGGGAATCCACTCACCTCAGCCTCCCAAAGGCGCGGGATTACAGGCTGAGCCACCGAGCCCGGCTAAAACCCTATTTCTTAAAAAAAAAAACCTTTTTAATTAAAACAAATTGTTTACAAAACCTCTGATGTTATTCAATAACATGTGATTTTACTGAATATAGTCTACCTTTACACCCTGTACAATAATGTTATTGTGAAAGTTATCTTGTGGGCAAAGCCCACCTCTGTCACTTAACGGTTTTGTGACTTTCAGTAGTTATTCCCATCTCTCTGTTCCTCAGTTTTCATACCTAGAAAAACAAGGACATCTGAAAAGAGAATCTCTAAGGTCTCTTTCTTCCTCTAAATTGCCATGTTTTATCAGAGTATAGGCTCCCCTCCCCCCCAAAATAATAAATTCTGTTTCCCTGCTGAAGGACAAACTGACTAAAACACGATATTTCATTATTTTGCTCATGCCAGTCCCCTCACGTGAAATGTACTCTCCTTCTCCTTTATTTTCTTTTTACCACTTATATCTCCAGCTAGTAAAATGGTCCTCTGCTTTCGAGTCCCAAATCAAACGCCACTTCTCATGAAAACTTCCTTGATCACAGCATCAGGAGTTAATCTCACTCTCTTCTGAAACACTGCAGCGCGCATTGCCTGTAGGCTTATCCCACACTGAGTTCTTTTTTGCTGCAAAGTCTCGCCACTCCAACCAGACTGCAGCTTCCTGGACACGGGGACCATGTTCCTTATAGTCTACGATCGCAAGTGTGGAGTAATGACCCTGTGTTTCCTCTCATTATAATATAACGGAAGGGGAGGGTCCTACTCTCACCTCCAGCCCACTCTTGTCTTCTGATTCCTTCCCCTCCAGCCTCTCGAAGACAGGGACATCCATCAACCCCATCTCTCCCTTTCCTTTAACTTTAATCTCTCTTCCAGCCTCAGCCCATCAACTCAATTATCTCCCGTTTGAAAAAAAAAAAGAAAGAAAAAACATTCCTTCAAGGCCCCATGTCTTACTTCACCTACATCCTAGGATCTTTCACTGCCATATTTCATGGAGGAGTCGAGTCGTGCATATCTCCTGCCTCCACTGCATCACCTCCCGCGCGAGCTTTTACCCACTGCCGTCTGGCTTCCACCCATCACTCCAGCCCAAGGTTGCAAATGCCACCCAATGGCCGGGTGCAGTGGCTTGTGCCAGTAATCCCAGTACTTTGGGAGGCCAGAGCAGGAGAATCACTTGAGGCCAGGAGTTGGAGACTAGCCTGAACAACATAGCAACAACCTGTCTCTAAAAAAAAAAAAAAATTAAGACAAAACAAACCCCACCCAAGTCACCATAGCCAAGTCACCATCGCCAATGGACACTATACTTACCTTCTAGGGAGTCATTTCACTATTGACCATGAGCTCCTTCCTGAAACACTCTCTGCCATGGCCTTCCTGCTTGGACGTTCCTTCAATCTCCAGTGCCAGCTCACCCTGTTATTCACCTCTTCTCCCCTTACCTTCCTTAGAGTTATATCCTGGGTCCTCTTCCATACTTGTTCTACCAGGTTTCCCTGTACTCCTTCCACCCCCAAAGCTCTCATTGTCGTGCAAAAAGGACAAAGTGGTCAAGCAAGGCCTTAGCGCTTGCTGGAGAAGTCTGTATCATAATATAAAAAGACAATCGCCATGCAAACAAACAACTTCTAAGATAATTTCAGATAGTTATAAGTGCAATGAAGGAAATAATTAACCGGAGGGGGACATTTTAGGAAGAGGGGATCAGGGAGGGCATATCTGAGGAGGTGACACTGAGGCGGAGAAGAAAACTCTGGTTACCACGAGCTGGTTCTGAGACAAGCTAAGGAAAAGCAATCCAGGCAAAGAGTGAGATGGTCCTGAGATGGAAAAGATTCTGCCCCATCCCAGAGAGTCAGCAGGAGGGACCGCCTGAGTCCAGGAGGTCAAGGCTGTGGTGAGTCATGATTGCACCACTGCACCCTAGCCTACGTGACAGAGTGAGACCCCATATGCCAGTTTAACATATAATCAGTAGAATGCATTATTTGATATTCACATTCTTGTTCTCATGCAAAGTCTTTGTATGCTTATCACCCTTCATGGATTGAGGGAAATCTCAAGGACCAGTCATGCTTGGTGTGGTCACTGCCTGTGTCCAGGCCCTACCTTGCCACACTCTCCTGACCTTCCATGTGTGAATATGATGTAGTCACTTCAGGTCCTGGGACACACCACAGTCAACTCCAGACAGCGCTGTCTAGTGGAAATATATTGTGAATCATGTGGTAATGCTAAACTTGCCAGTACACAGTCTGGGTGGGGTGGCTCACACCTGTAATCCTAGCACTTTGGGAGACTGAGGTGGGAGGACTTCTTGAGCCCAGGAGTTCGAGACCAGCCTGGGCAACATAGCAAGACCTCGTCTCTATAAAAATCAAAAAATATGCTGGAGCGATGGCATGCACCTGTAGTCCCAGCTGCTCAGGAGGCTGAGGCAGAAGGATC
>CAUYQG010191816.1:0-19563 GCA_963574415.1 Tarsius wallacei
TTCTTTTTTTTTTTTTTGAATTGGAGTCTCACTCTGTCACCCAGACTGGAGTGCAGTGGCCGCTCCTGGCCACTGCAGCCTCGACCTGCTGGGCTCCAGCGATCCTTCCGCCTCAGCCTTCCAAGTAGCTGGAACTACAGGTGTGCACTACCACATCCAGCTAATTTTTTATTTATTGTGGAGATGAGGTCTCGCCAAGTTGCCCAGGTGGGTCTCGAACCCGCAGGCTCAGGCAATTAGATACATAAATTTAAAAAATACAATTTAGGGTGTAGTGCTACACAATATGTAGGCTATTAGCTATGAATTAAGCTCCTCTGTCACACTGGTCATAATTCAAGTGCTTAACAGCTATATGTGGCTAATGGCTGTCACATTGGACAGCATAGAATAATGCTTCCATCATCGCAGCAATTTCTACTGGACAGTAGTGATGTAGATGATCTGGTTTGACATTGTAACCATTAACAATGGGCCCTTGCATGTCCCAGGCACTGTGCTAGTTTTTTTTTTTTTACATGTGTTATCTCACTGAATCCTTGCAAAAATCCAGGAAGGTCCTGGCTATCATTTGATTTGTACTTTACAGGTAAAGATACTGAGTCTCAGATTGTCTTTGTAACCTGCTCAAAGTCAACATAGCTAGTTAAATGGCTGAATTGACATTGAACCCACGTATGCCTGATTTCAAAACTTGAGTTCTACTCTGTTATATCCCAAGGGTATTCCTATATTTCAAAGTATGTTTTATTCATATTTAGTGTATAGTCTTACAGCAGCCCTGATGTTGTGGTCTTGTAGTTTGTCTCAGAGAAGCGATCCCATTTTACCCACATTAACTGGGAGCACTCACAGTATCCATTATCTACATTTCTCAAAGTCCAGGTTAAGATGGGGAGCCTGAAGCCACTATTATCATTTTACTTTCCTCATTTTTTTGGTGTGGGGTAGAGATGTGCTGGTTTTTGAATATACAATAGTGAGTGAAATACTCTCTTGCTCTACTGGGGTTTACAGGGAAGAGGTTGAAGACAACATCAATCACACAAATAAATTGTGATTTCAGTGCAATAAAAATAAGTATAAGGGGAAATGAGATATGTGACACAGAGGTCTGATCTAGTCAGGAGTACTTGAGGGGTTGTTCAAGAAAAAAATTTTCTAAGGAGGTGATGTTTGAGCTGAGATATGGAAAGTGAATAGGAATTAATTTAAAAGAAAACAAACAAATAAAGACAAACAAACAAACAAACCCCCTGAGGTAACCAGGAGCAAGATACATTCAAAAGGAGGCAGTGGTTGAAGACTAATAAGAGATAAAATGATCAAAAGCTGAAATTAGTGAGGTAGCAGGGATGAGATCCTTGAGAAGTTTACCAGTCATGTTTAGGAGTCTGAATCTGTTCTGATGGGTAGGTTTTTAAGTGTAGGATTGTGAGTAATGATGTGATCTGATTTGTGTTTTAAGAGATAATTTTGGCTTCAGATTGGAAAATACATTGTAGGAGACAATGGCAAGGGAGAACTGAATGCAGAGAGCTAATTCGGAGGCCACCACTTTTTTGAATGAATAACACCAGGACGGAGCCCAACAGTGAAAGGAAAGTCTAACTAAGAAGACTCTGTTCAAATCTTTACTGGAGTTTCTCAAACATGGGAAAGTCCATCGACAACCTATAGTAGACTTTATTCCAGCCTCTTCTCCCTTGTCCCTACCCCCTCTATAGTGGTCCTCACAATATTTCTTCCTCTGCTTTAAAAGATCTAGAACTTTTTACTCCCAACTCAGCCACTGTGTGGGTTCTGGTCTTGTTCTCCTTCTCGCTTCCATTTTGTACTTTTAGATTAATGTTTCCCCTTGACTTCTATAATCCATGGCTGCTTCTGTCGCCTTCTATTTAGACCCAGAAAACTTACATCTTTAGGAAGTCAGGAAGAAAAGGGAGGGCAGCAAGTATTTATCATATCATAGCTCTTGGTTTATTGATGGCTCTTTGGTTTGTCCAACTACTTTGCCTATCCTTTCTTGCTTGCCAGATGGTGTACCTGTTTGTGTCAATATAGATGGATAACTGATGTTTCTTAATGTTTTTTTATTATTGTGGCTAAGATTCTGGTGACTGCATTGGGTGAACTTTGCACCTACTAAGCCACTATTCTCTGCCAATTCATGCCAAACAGAATAACACCTTTCCCCAGGCTTATTGGGAGTGTGTGTGTATGTGTGAGTGTGTGTGTACGCATGCACATAATACATTCTGCCTCTGGTGGAAGATTCATCCTTTGGCAAAATGTCGTGCTCTGAAATCTTCAAGTTCTTCCCCTCGGTACTCTCCTCATTCCATTCTAGATACATGATACACAGTTAAATCTTGGTTTTGCCACCTATTTACCATGGGACTAGGATAAGTGACTCAGGGGCCTCAGTTTCTTCCTCTGTAAAATGGGGTAAATAATAGTGTTTTCCTCATAGGTTTGTCATGTAAATTTGTTGTTTAATGTTCTTAAAGTGCTTGGCCCAGGATGTAGTGCATACTAATTGTTGTTATGATCATTTTGATCATTCTCATCACCGACATCACCATCACCGTCACCATCATCATAACCCTCACCATCATCATCATCATCATTCTCATCCTCATCCTCATTCATGTTTTTGGATGAAAAGACATTCTTAGCCCCAGTTCCTGGGGGCCTGGCCAGGATAACTCCCTCCCAACAATTGGAGATGAATATGGGTAGAAAAAGTATGGGTTCCTCTTTCCACTTGTTTTTACAACCATCTTGATGCTGAAGTCTATGCCCTCATGGGCTAGCTCTGTCAGGTCAGGTTTGGTTCCCCCTTCTCCAACCAAGCATACGTGGGAACGTGTCACAAAAGAAGCTAAACAAGCCGGGCTCGGTGGCTCAGCCTGTAATCCCGCGCCTTTGGGAGGCTGAGGTGAGTGGATTGCCTGAGCCTACGGGTTCGAGACCCGCCTGGGCAAGCGAGACCTCATCTCTACAAGAAATCAAAAAAAAAAAAAATTAGCCGGGCGTGGTAGCGCGTGCCTGTAGTTCCAGCTACTCGGAAGGCTGAGGCAGAAGGATTGCCGGAGCCCAGCAGGTCGAGGCTGCGGTGGCCGGGAGCAGCCACTGCACTCCAGTCTGGGTGACGGAGTGAGACTCCGACTCCCCCCCCCCCAAAAAAAAAAAAGAAGCAACAACATTTTTTTCTTGATTGAGTCCAACAATCCTGTCACACATCATGGTTTCCCTAGACTCCAGCTTTGAGAACAAGATGATGTCATTATCCTCTTGTCATTATCAAAGACGATGTGGACCCAGCAGGTGATGCTTAGAAATCCATAGAGATAAAGAAGGGAAGTTTCTTTCTGCACAGCAGTATTCCACATCACCTTGAAGAGACTAAATGATGCTCTAAGCTGGGTGAGATATGGATGAAACTTTCTTGATAATGATAATGGCAAATGATAATAAATTATTCTTATGTGCCAGGCAGTGTTCTAAGCTCTTTAAATGTAATACAACTTCATGACCCAGATACTGCTATCAGTCCTGTGTTTCAGATGAAGTCTTTTATGGCAGCAGGTTTCCAAGATGACATCCATCACCTCTGCCCCTTGGTGTTATGTCTTGGATGATATCCTCCCCTTTGTTGTGGCAGGACCTGTGACTTGTTCTAGCCAACAGAATATGGCAAAGACGATTGGAAGTAAGGGCCCTCATTACATTATATATACATACAACTCTGAGAAGACTCATTTTCACTGTGCTGCTAGCCTTGAAGAAGTAAGCCACCATGAGTTCTACAGCTACAAGAAAATGAATTCTGTCAACAATCTGAATGAACTTGAAAGCTGATTTTTCTCATGACCCAGTCAAATCTCAATGTGGAAATACAGTTGAGAGACCCTGAGCAGAGGAACCAGTTAAGCCATGTCCAGACTTCTGGCCCATGAAAACAGTGAGATAAAAATGTATGTTGTTTTAAGCTACAAGAGCATGGTAACTTGTTATGTGAAAACAAACAATGAATTCATCTTCTGTCAAGGAATTAGAGAAATAAATTAGGATTTATAATTCAGTGTTATCCCAAGAAGGTCAAAGCAAAGCAGAAGAAGTGAAAGTATGATTTGAGGTCATCTTCCTGGCATGGAACCACCTACATCCAAAAAAATCTAATTTCACCCGTAATGCCTTTGATGTATTCTGAGCTCCTTAGACTACCTAGTTACCTGCAGATACAGTATTTGCTTACCTATTTGTTTTTTCTTCTGAAATATAAGCTCAGTGAGAACAGTGACTAAATCTAGCAACTTCTAGTATCTAACCCAGTGCATGGTTCAATAAGTATTTGTTAAATGAAGACATGAAGACATGAATAACTGACTGCATACCATCAATAAAGGTAGCAAACACTAGTGATTAAGAACAACAAAACTGAGATGTTAAGCAACTTGCCTGAGATATCACAACTACCAAGTGGCAGAGAAAGGAAGAGTCCTAACCTTGGAAGAGTCAAAGCTATAGATTAGGGGTCTGCTAACTCCAGCCTGCGGGTAAATCCAGCCCATCACCCATTTTTTTTTTAGTTGGAGTCTCACTCTTTTGCATAGGTTGGAGTGCAGTGGCACACTCAGGGCCACCCCAGCATTGATCTGCTGGGCTCAGGCGATCCTTATGCTTCAGTCTTCTGAGTAGCCAGAACTACAGGCTCGTGCTACCACACCTGGCTAATTTTTTTTTGATTTATTGTAGAGATGAGGTCTTGAAAAGTTGCCCAGGTTGTTTTTGAACCCATGGGCTCAGGCAATCCCCTCACTTCAGCCTCCCAAAGTGCTGGGATTACAGGCTTGAGCCACCGTGCCTGGACTTTTGCCCATTTTTGTATGGACCATGTGACAATAATTTTATATTTTTTTAAGTGGTTGAAAAGACCCCAAAGAACAATATTTTAAGATGTATGAAAACTATATGAAATTCAAATTTCAGTGTCCATAGATAAAGTTTTATTGGCTCCCAGCCAAGCTCATTTTTTTACCTGTTGTCTATGGCTGGGTTTATGCCACAGTGGCAGAGTTGAGGAGTTGCAACAAAGTCTATATGACTTGCAAAGCCTAAAGCATTCACTATGTGGCCCTTTACAGGAAAAGTTGCCTCTGGATTCAGGACATATGAATTCAAATCCCATCTCCCTCACTTCTCTGCTATATAATCTTGGCAAGTCACTTAAATGTTTCCTTTTCTCATTTGCAAAATGAAGATAAAAAATGTCCTAACTTGTACATTGTGGTAAGGATCACCAACCATGCATGTAAAATTCTTGAGCATACAATAAGCTCCCAATAAGTGTTAGTCATCACAATCATTATTTCAGTGTGCTATATCACATTCAATTCATGTGATGAAAATGTATTCTGTAAGAAAAGTGTTCGTGTTATTATAGATGGATATCTGCTGTTTCTTAATGCTTTTTGATTATTGCGGTGAAGATTCTGGTGACTAGAATGGGTAAACTTTGCACCTATGAAGGCACTTCTCTGCCAATTCATGCCAAACAGAACAATACCTTTCCTAGACTTATTTGTGTGTGTGTGTGTATGTGTGTGTGTGTGTGTGTGTGTGTGTGTATGTGTGTACATGCACATAATACTTTCTGCATTTGGTGGAAGATTCATCCTTTGGCAAAATGTCATGCTCTGAAATCCCTATGACCAGACACCATTGGAAATTTGGACACATACAGGAAAAGGTCTCAGTTCTCAGAATATATCTTGGGAGCCAACCTTCAGATGGCCCTCCCTTGGGGAAGAATTAGGGAAGGTATAAGGTAGTATTGCTTATGAACAGAGTAAAATTATTTCTCCCCCCCACCAGTCTCATGATACCTAAAATTCTTCTATTGTATATTCATTACTTGAGTTCTCAAGTTATTTTTGTTTCTAAGTATATTCTAACAACTAGAAGAGTGCTAAGTGTATTGTAGATACATATTTCATCTGAAAACTGAGCAGGATGGTGTAGAAATATTATGCTAGTGGGTGGTCCAATGAAGGGTAGATTTCTCAGAGAGATGAATTCTCCTTAGAAATTTCATCTCCCTTTCTCTCCATGGGGCCCTGATGATGAGTTACATTTTCAGAAGAAAATAACTCAAGGCAGAGAGATGCTTACTAGTGGCAACTGAAGTCTCCACCTGGAGTAAGAGATTTGCTCTTCTAAATTGGTCATCACTCATTCCAACAAAGTATGGTCAGAGTTTCCCCAAATTTAGCGTGCATAAAAATAATCCTTAGAGCATGTGACGAATGCAGATTCCTCAACCCTAACTCCAGAGATCCTGATTCTGTGGTTTTGGTGTAAGGGATTTTTCTTCCTTTAAAAGCACCCTGGGGGATTCTGATGGTCTCTGAACCATACTTTGGGAAAAATTTGCCTGAATATGATTGGTTCTTAAACTTGGTAAGTTCAGCCCTAAGTAGATAGTGATTGGCTTTTGCTCATGTTTCTTTGCTGTGATTGGTGATTACAAAGGTGACCTAGGTGCACCAGAAGTGAGAATCCAACTCTAGAATCATAGAACCAATTAGCCCCAGAGTTCTTCAAAGCAAAAGTATTGGAAATCTAGTCCCTGGGCTTTCTGGTCAGGCAAATGCACAATCGAGGGTCTGAACATCCAGCAAGTTGTTTAAGTCATAGGTGCCTGTTATGGTCTTTGGAAATGACAGCCATTGCCTTCTGGTCACTATACTATTTTCCAAAAAGGTTCTCAGAAAAAAAGGCTTGCTGAAGCGATGAATACTGGCTTTCAAAAAGAATCCCTTCCAAAGGCCAGACTCTTACATCTGGAGCTAAAATAATAAGTGATAGAGGCTATAAACTTCAAAATAAAAGATTCCTTGGCCTCAGACAGGAAGGCATTATAAATCTTTCTGAGAAGTTGAAATGCTGGTTAAACTCATTATTTGCTGTTCAAGACTCTCCTCTTGCAGTTTTCATCCTTTGTTAAATTTATAATCTCTAAATCCTTAGCCAAGATCCAAGCCTTTAGGGAGGGAGCAGCCGGAAGATTTAAAAGTTATCCTGTCTCCAGGGATGTTAATGGTGAAATAGACTTTGGTAATACGTTCTTAATTGTTGCCATAAATCAACATTGTACAATATGTTAAGTTTGGCCATGTAAATTGCTGATTGGAGAGGCTTTTCCATGCTTTGGAGACAGCTGTAACTTTGATGAGACAAGTGGTTTGTCTAGGGGAATGTGGCTCAATAAATACACTCATTCATTTTCTGAATGCCTGCCATGCTCTCTACCCTCAGAAAAGGTGCCTGATTGGTTGAGGGAAGAAGTGCCTAAGTGTTTGGGGTTGAGGTTTCAACACAAAGAGTGAAACTGGGCTAAAGTTTTCTACTGAAATCTTTTGTACTTTAGGGAATTTTTCCTTTAAATATGGTCTCTGGAATCCATCAGGTGGCTTCTGCAGTCTTTGAGAGTTTCTTCAGAGATATTCCAATTATAATTTTTTGCATGCAATGAATGAGTTTTCTTTTTTCATTTATCAAACATTTGCTGCATGTTATTTATCAAACATTTGCAAACATTTTACCTACTAGGTGTGAGGTAAAATTCTTGGCACCGAGGCTACAGCAGAAAAGAACCTTATACTTACAAGGCTAATATTTCAGAAGAGAACAGCAGTTTATTTGTATAAAGCTGTCAATAAATATTTAATAAAATAACAAATGCTTTTTAATCTGAAAAAGGCTCCTTTGGATTGGAAGGTTAAAGAAGTTGTATGTGAAGAGATCAGCTCTAAGGTGGGACTTTCATGAAAAGGAGAAACCAGCGATGATTTAGAGAAAGAATAGTTCAGGCCAGGGGGATAGTGAGGATGGGGCCCTAGAGCAGGAAAGAATTTGGGATTTTTAATCAACAGTAAAAAGACAAAGGCATCTGAAGCATGAATGAGGCCAGTGAAAAGAAATGAGTCAGAGAGGTGGGCAAGTGTCCACTCATAATGGGCTTGGCAATGGGTTGTCCTCTAAGCATGAAACAAGGCAGCATAGGGCTTTAGTGGCACAATGCAATTTAAATTTAAAACACTAGTTCATTCTGCAGAGAGTGGCCCGTAGCAGGGCAAGGTGGAAATTAAGAGGTCAAAGACAAAGCTTTCACGGTTTTCCAAGTGAGAGTTGAGGACCAGGATGATGAGGGGGATGAGTGAGGGTGGAGAGAGGATGATAGATTTGATGGGGATCAATGGACTGGCATCGGGAGAGTGAAGGAATGGAAGGAATCAAGAGTGATATTTAGTTTTTGGCTTGAGCATCTGGGTGAATATTGGTGCCATTTACTGAAATGGGAAAAAAAAATTGCTAAGTTTGCTTTTATTTGGAGTTTTTTGTTTGGAGTTTCATGGAATGAGCAAGAGCTCAGTGGTTCTATTTAGGCCATGCTGGATTTTAAGGTGACTAGTAAACATGGATGTGGGGGCGATGGAACCTGGGATTCAAGGGAGCAGTAAGGTGAAACCTATATGGGTGACTTGAAAGTCTTCCAGCTGAAGGACAGAAAAGTGACAACTTCTGTTGGCACTGACTTTATATTAGTGTAGGTGATTAGCCAAGCTTCCAGCTGGCAGGGACATTGAGCAATTAAGCAAATAGAGCGCTGGAGGCCAAGAATTCAAGCTATTCCCATAGAACTTTCTAGACACCATGCTAAGAGCTTGAAAGAAGTGTGTGTGTAGACATTATATATATGTGTGTGTTTGTATATGTATATATGATGTGCTTATATACCCACATATATCATGTGTACATATGTGTATATATGTGTGTGTTTGTGCATGCGTATGTGATCAGTAAGCCTGTCAGCTTAAAACGCTTTGTCAACTAAGTTGTAGTTGCTTTTAGGGAGTTGTTTTATAGGGTTAAAGAAACTAAGATTTGAATCCTAACCCTCAAATTTGCTAGTTTTGTATTTTAATTGAATTTTATTAAAAATTATCACACAGTGAGATTGATTTCTTGAGGTGTACTCTTCGATGACTGTATAGACATGTATTTATGTAATCACCACCACAATCAGGATGCAGAACAGTTTCATCACCCTCAGAAAACTCCCTCGTGTTATCCTTTTATAGTCACACCCTAACCCCCACTTCTGACCCTTGGCAACCACTGGTCTGTTCTCAGCTGACATAGTTTAGTCTTTTCAAGAATGTCATTCACATGAAATCACACAGTAGGTAACATTTTTTAGACTGATTTCTCTCACTTAAAATAAGGCTTTTGAGATTCATCTAAGTTTTATGTGTATCCACAGATAGTTTTTTTTATTGATGAGTAACATTCCATTGTATGGATGTACCACAGCTTGTTTAACCGTTTACCCACTGAAGGGCATTTAGGTTGTTTCCATTTTGGGGTAATTATGAATAAAGCTGCTATAAACATTTGTGTATAGGCTTTTTGCATGAACATAAGTTTGTGTTTCTTTAGGGGAAATAACCGAGGCTGAGGTTAGTAGGCCATATGGTAAGTTTACATTTAACTCCAGAAGAAACTGGTAATTCGGTAACTTTCAGTTAGTTTTTAATTCTCTGAATCCATTTCTATCTCATAGGGTTGATCTGCAGACTAGGTAAAGTAGCATATGTGAGGTGTCCAGAACATAGTTTTATGGGGCCAGGATGTATCTCCCAATATGCAAAATACTAAAGTATTATTAGATAGTGAAATTAGTACAAATATAATACCCAACAGGGTCTTTGGAGGAGTTTATTAAAACATGGAATTCTCCACAATAATCAGGTAATGTCCTGGTCTAAAAATATCTCATAAAAATTGGCTTTTACAAATATTTTATGCTGTCTGAAACCTCTGATATTTCTCACATAATTTCTAATTCCTCCCCCAGAATAAACCTTAATCATTGGCAACCTAAGTCGGAGTAGGGAGGAGTAAAAGGTGCAATCTCAGGAAATGGATTTATTAACTTCTGGGGGCGACTTCTATTTCTTCTCACAAAGATTCCCGATGATTGCACAGTGTTCTTGTTTCATCTCTTTATAATTCAAAAAAGCTCTGACCAGACAGTGCCAGATAGAAATTCCTAAATTACCTATATTTTATATGCCAAGCAGGGAAAATGGGCATTATTTGAAGGGTTGCCAGATTTAGAAACAAAACAAAACAATGTATCAACAATAACAGATGCTCATGCAGTATTTAAGACACACTAAAATATTTTTGCTATTTATTTAAAATTCTCACGTAGGTGGGCTTCTCTTGTTTTATCTGGAAACTCTAATTCTTCACTTTCTGGCTTTCACTTTTGTTTATAGAGGGCTGTATTCTCCCCAGGCAAACACACCTAGAGGCTTTAACAGAGGTAGGCTTACTCCTTTAGGCTGGGAAGAAAAAGAACAAAGGAGTCAATGCAGATGTCTGACTCTCTAAAGAGGACATTTTTCTGGTCTGTTAAGCCCTCTTTGTAGTTATTTCTGTCACTGCTAATAGTATATTGAAACTCAAAGTATACTACAACATTTAGAGACTTTTTCCTAGTTATACCGTATGCATTTTCATTCTTTCATTCACTCATTCATTGTGCATTTTATTAAAAAAAATCTGCTTATGGCCTAGCATTTTCCCACAGGGATTAAAAAAAAAAAAAGCTAACAAGAGCATCATTTTTACCATGAAGGAGAAAAGTGTTATTTTGCCAATTACCCTTTACATCAACTTCTGGCAATGAATGAGGGGAAGAATTCTTTCAGTGGTTACAGTGTTTTAAGGGATGACTCAAGCTTCAAAGCACAGCAGAGATATCCAAGCAGTAAGTGATAGGAATGATGATGATGATGATGATGATGCCATAATGATAACTAACATCCATTGAGCAACTCTATGTCCAGAATTCTACTAGGCGCTTTATCTTTATTGTATCATTTAATCATCATAAGAATCTTGTTATAGTCCCCCCTTTACAGATGAGAATATTGAGGCAGGGAACAGCCACCTGCCCAAAGACAGTGTATGTTCATTCTGCACTTCTGTGAAGAATTTCAGGATTTGCATTGGGCAAGAAGCTGCATCTGGAAACAGCACACCACCCCCTACTCAGCACAAACATAGCAGAGCCGACAAGCCCTACCACTCAACCTCAGATCTCAGGCAAATGAAAGCTCTTTCCTTCTGGGGAGGGGAGGCTGGTTGGGTCTTGTACTGCCCTGGGGTCTCGTCTCAACTTTGGCCAAACATGTCCCTCAGTTTCTTCAAGCGTAACAGGTGGGAGTCATATTAAGTTATCTCACAGTTCTCTCCCACGTTTCCAAGTCTCTTATCTGTAATCTCCGGTGTTTAATTCACCTTGAACAGGTCACAAAAGATGCATAACTTGAACGAGAGAAGAAATACAAGAAGCTAAATGTAGACAGCAATATATGTTGAGTGGTGCACTGCTGGGAATAGAGATAGCCTCAGTGAGAAGAGGAAAAGGAGGAGGACAGAATTCATGTGCTCCTTACCTAGAATATACACTTGTTCTGATAAGAGGGCTGCATTTTATTCCTGTACTCCCACCCAGAAAAACAGGGAATGGGAACAGGTTGGTGATGCATGGAGTGGTGAAACCAGGCATACTTAGAGGGAACCCCAGGGGAAGGAAGACACCAAACTTATTGAGACTAAGCTTCTCCCTTCCCTATGAAATGAAATATGGAAACTACAAGTAAGTTCAGTCTTAGAAAAATAGATTACATTTCTTGTCCGTTCTTTTTGGACTCTGATTTTTACCCAAGAAGAACAACTTCAGGGAAAAATGATTTGTTTTTGGTTATGAATGTGCTGAGGCAGGCAACAGAAAGACCCATAGTTGCTAGATTGTGAAATAAACTTTTGTGGGCAATTGCTGCACAAAGTCACGAAAATGATCTTTCCACCAGCACCTGACACAGAGAAGGAGGGAAGAAAGCAAAATAACCATCACCAGGATTGCTTGGGGGCACTTGGAAGGTCACACCAAAAGCTTGGGTCTTGAAAATGTTTTGTCTTTTTCCTTCCCAGTCTCCTTTCCCTGTATTGCGTGGCACATTAAATCTTTAAACAATAACAGCTTTCGGGACCCAGAAGCATCATTAAATAAGTTAAGAATCTAATTAAAGGGGGCACCATCTCTCTGCTTCCCTTTACTGAATCACTTGTGCCCCACTTCAGCAAGTGTTTCCAAGCCAGGAATATTTGCTCATAAAAGGATCCTGTATCAGCATTGTATGTTGGACTTTATTTCCTCTTATGCAATTATCTATTAGTAATTAAAGAAGGTGTCACAGCAGAATAAAAAATTGAACATAAATTAAACGACTGAAGAGAGGTGCCTGTGTCATATTCTAAAACTTTCTAAGAGTGCAAAGAAAGCATCCTTCCTCTGCAATTGTCTGTTCTATCCTGGTGGCATAGAATTCCAGTGGTGGCACTTCTTCTTTTTATAGGAGAGACACAGAGATCCTGAAAAGTTCAGCTTATCTATTAGAATGTAAATGAAGTTGGCAGTAAAGTCAGGGTGAAACCAGGAGAGGTTTAACTGTCTGGCAAGGAACTCACATGGTAGTCTGTATTTTTGGAAATGGATTTCTCACGGCCCAGGATCTTGCAGGCCAAGAAACTTTCTATTTAAGCACAGGAAAGCAGAAAATCCTCTGAGGCATTTGGGAGAGGGCTTGACTTGATCAAGCTTGCAGAGACGGAGAAAACATCCAAATGCCAGCATATTCATTGAGAATGAGGAAATACGGAGTCCTGGAGGTAGGTCTTTGCATTAGTTGCACAAGTAGTGCTCTGCATATCTCCAGGGGTACCTTTCATTTTGGGGTACCTGTCAGTGGTGTACTTTTGTCTCCTGGACAAAGTCTTCCACCTTAGAAGACAAGCTACAGCCTGATCTTACAGATGGAGAAACAAAGGCCAAGATAAGTGTGGTGACATACCCAAGAAATATATTTATTTCATGGCAGAATCTGGGCTCAAATCCAGGTCTTCTGGTTCCCAGTCTACCTCATCTCTTACAATATTTTGAAATTTGCATGCACTTAAGGAGTACAAGTGTAGTTGTGTTACATAGTTATATTGCAGTGGTGAGGTCTGGGCTTTTAGTGAATAATGTGCACTGTCCCTGCTTAGTAAGTTCTCATCTCTCAGTCACCTCTCACCCTCCCACCCTCTCAAGTCTCCACACTCTATGTCCACGTATACACATTATTTAGCTCCCTCTTATGAGCGAGATCATGTGGCATTTGACTCTTTCCGATGGTTTCACTTAAGATAGTAGCCTCCAGCTCTATCCATGCTGCTGCAAAACACACAGTTTCCTTCTTCGTTAAAATGCTGAGTAGTATTCTAATATACATGTAAAAAATATATATCTATACACACACATACATATATATAAATAACTTATTCAATCATTTGCTAATGGACATGTAGCCTTATTCCATATTTTGCTATTATCACTCGTGCTGTGATTAGCACGAGTGTATTTCTTTTTTTGTTTGTTTGCTTTTTTCTTTTTTTTCTCCCAGCTTTATGAAGGTATACTTGACAAGTAACAATTGTATGCATTTACAGTGTACAATGTGATGTTTTGATAGATGTATACATTGTAAAATGATTAAATCAATTTAATGAATTTATCCATCACCTCATATACTTATCTTTTTTTGAGTGGTAAGAGCATTTAAGATCTAATCTCTTAGCAAACTGTGAGTGTACAATACCTTATTATTAACTATAATTGCCATGCTCTACAATAGCTCTCCAGAAGTTACTCGTCCTGTCTACTCTACTCACCTGAAACTTTGCAGCAGGTGTCTTTTTGATATAATGATTTCTTTTCCTTTGGGTATATACTCAGTAGTTGGATTACTGGATCAAATGGTAGTTCTATTTTTAGTTCTTTGAAAAATCTCCATACTGTTTTCCACAGAGGTTGTACTAATTTGCATTCCCACCAACAGTGTATAAGCATTCCCTTTGCTCTGCGTCCTCACCAACATTCGTTGTTTTTTGACTTTTTAATAATAGCCATTCTGACTAAAGTATAGCCATTCTGCCTATAAGATGATATCTCATTGTGGTTTTACTATGCATTTCTCTGATGATTAGTGATGTTGAACATTTTTAATGCACTTTTTGGCCATTTATATGTCTTCTTTCGAAAAATATCTATTCATGTCCTTTGCCTACTCTTTAATGGTGTTATTTGTATTTTGTTGTTGTTGAGCTCCTTGTAAATTCCAGATATCAGTCCCCTGTCAGATATGTAGTTTGCAAATATTTTCTGCCACTCTGCCAGTTTTCTGCTCTGTTGATGATTTATTTTTCATTTTCATGTTGAGATGATGTCGTGGGCATCAGTTGTCTGTGAAGTCCTTGTGGACACGTGTTATGTTGTATTGATTACCTATCCACAGAACCTAACATGATACCTTGCGCATACCATGTGCAGTTGATGCTCATTATTTGTGGTAGTCATGTCCTGTACAGTCCCTGCAACCATTGAATTAGGGAGTACTGAACTATTGCTCCTAGAGGAAATACAGGGTTAGGTTCCCGTGAGCCTCTGGCCACAACATTTTCATCAACTGTTCAATCCATAACCTTGTGGTATGTTTGTTTCTGCTTAAAGACACACTTAAAATACATATTGTTGAGCCATTAACATAGACTCACAGCCAACAGCACTATAACTCATGCCTGAATGAAATTTATATAGGAGTGGAGGGGAAGGTGGCGGCAGAGCCAGTTGGACTATGCCAGTCCCTGTGTGAGTGAGTGTATGTATGGGCAATCTTACATATGTGTCTGTGAGTAAGTGGGCATGTGAGTGGCTGACTGAGTGGGGACTCAGGAGCAAGGGGCCAGAGCTCTCCTGGTGAAGAGGCTGGTGCTGCAGCTGCTCTGCTTGGGTCCCTAGTGCTTCCCAGAGCACAGAAGCCAAGCACCATTTTTAAAAATCAGCAAAGCCCTTCCTGGGAAGAAGCTGCCAGGAGTGACTACCAGCTCCAGGCTCTGCCTCAGCACTGCAGTGCCTGACTGGACACTGGCAGTGAGGGCTGTGGCGGGAGCACAGTGAAGAAACCAGAGGCAGAGCCCCACTGGAGAGGATGAGACAGGCTCCTTGCCACCATCTTGAAAACTGGACAAGGAAGTGCTCCGGCTTGCTCACCATGGAGTAACTGACCTGATCTCTACGACTGGTGGGTTAACTAATCAGGGACTGATCATGACTCAAAGGGAATATCCTGAAAACACAAACTTCAGAGGGAGTGGACGAGTGCTGAGTCTCAGGAGTCCTACCTCCTACCCAGATTCAGCCGTGGGACAAACGGTGTGACCAGAAAAGGATGAGGAAGACTCCCAAAGAGATCAGTGGTGAGTCCTGGGCTGACCCAATCTTCTCCTCCACAGCAATCCTCTGAAAGTCAGACCCGCACAACTGGGACATGACTGAGCGGGACAAAGCCAGGTGGAGCCTTGACGTTAGCTGTGATAGGAGGACTGTACTCCAGGGTAAGCCTGGCTGGAGTGCCCCCCTACCAGTGTCTGGGGAGGAGACAATTCCACACCTCCCCACTGGAGGGGATTCCCCTGACCATATGACAGTGAGAGGGGGTGGCTGAAGCCCCACACACTTTCACTGCCGGCGCCTCCTTCCCTGTGCCGGGCACTGGGGAGATTGTGAATGAGGTGGCAGCTCCATAGGAGACAGCAGAATGGCTTACCTGTGAGCAACTGAGAGGAGCAATTACAGAACCTGCCACAAGAGGGCACTTAGTGCCCAGAAATTTGTTTTTCTTTTTTCTTTGTGTCTGAATGTGTATGCATTTACCCTTTTTTCTCTTTTTTTCTTCTCTCTCTCTCTCTTTCTTTCTTTCTTTCTTTCCTTCTTCTTTTGTTTTTTGTTTCCTGCTTATGTGTGCAAGTGATTGAGTGTTCATCTTTCAGTTTCTTTTTTGTTGTTGTTATTCTCTTTTGTTAGTTTAATGTGTGCAAATGTATGTGTGAGGGTTTGATTTTCATTCCCCACACTTTTTTTGTTTTTTTCTTCTTCTTTGGTTTTGTGGTGTGTGTGTGTGTGTGTGTGTGTGTGTGTGTGTATGTGTGTGTGTTCAGTTTTCCTGTTTTTAGTTTGTTTGTTTTGGGGAGGGTTGCTTTGTTCTGTTTTCCCATTTGTTTTTGTTTGTGTGTGTGTTTTATTGTTTTTTGCTTTTGTTTTTGCTTTTGTTTTCCTGTGTATTTGTCTTCTTTTGTTTTACTTTTTTATTTTATTTATTTTTATTTTATTTTTCCTTCCTATTTAATTCTACTTTTCTCTGTTCTCCTCACTGCTGTTACTCTGTCTTGGATTCAGGGGGTACACACACATACCAATTGCCTTGTCATATAGAGTGGTGGTGGGGAGTGGGTCTCAGGGAACCCATACCTTGGTGAGTGAACACTGACTTGCAAGTAGTTTCTGAATCCTAGCTCCCCATCCTCCACCTTATTTGATTCTCAAAACTACAAGAGACAGCAAAGCTTCCCACCCCAACCCTGTTTCAAAATATAACAAATTCTGAGCCCTGATCAGGGAAGACTAGAGGGTTGGGCAAACATCAGAAGTCAAAACCCCTCCCACTACCACTGAATAACAGAAATGAAAAGAAAAGAAAGAGATATGTCACAAATGAGGATAAATCAACAGAAGACCACAGGTAATTCCCAGTATGCCAAAGAGACAACACCTGAAAAATCAGACTTCAGAGGCAAAACAATGAGTCACGAATGACTGGCTCCAAAATACAACAGAGATTAGAGAATTTATGAAAAGAGTGAATAAGACTCAAGAAAGACAAGATACAACACTGAGAGAACTTGTGACAGAGATGCTAGCCATTAAAAACTTCATCCAGGAAATAAATAATAAGATGACAAGCATGTAAAGCAGAATTAATCAAACAGAAGAAAGGACCGCAGAACTTGAAGACCAAAGCATGGAATTAATCTGATCTGAGAAATTATAGAAAGAAAACTCAGAAAGAGCAAAGCTTCCAAGAGATGTGCAATTATACCAAGAAGCTGAATCTACAACTGACTGGTATCCCAGAAGAAGAAAGGGAAATGGAGAGTACCTTGGAGCAAGTATTCCAGGAAGTTATCCAAGAAAACTTTCCCCATCTCACCAGAGATGTGTGTGATATCCAAACACAAGAGTTTCAGAGAACCCCCGCAAGACATCAAATGAGAACACTAACCCCTAGACTCATAGTGATTCACCTACACAAAGTAGGTACAAAAGAAAAAAAATGCTAAAGGCAGCAAGAGAGAAAGGTTAGACTACCTACCAGGGAAGATCAATCAGACAGAATAGCAGCATATCTATCAGCAGGAACACAACAAGCTAGAAGGGACCGGAATCCAATTTCAAAGTCATCGAAGATAAACAATTTCAACTACGAATTTCCTATCCAGTCAAGCTCAGTTTCATCAGTGATGGAGAATTAAAATCCTTCCCAGACATACAATCCATACAATATTATGCAGCTTTCAGAGCAGCTCTACAGGAGATGTTTTAAAAAGATATTAAGCACAGAATAAAAAAAAAGAGAAAAAAGAAAAAAAAGAAAGATCACACAATTCCCAAGAGAACAGGAGAACACAGAATCAACAGAGAGTACATGGTGACTGCAAACTTGAAAACACACACATACATCAACAAAGAAATTAGAAGAAAACAAACAAAGAAAAAACTTTATAAGAACCTCATAATGGGAATAGACACTCACATTTCAATAATCAGCCTGAATGTGAATAGATTAAATGCACCACTGAAAAGACTGGCAAACTAGATAATAAAACATGACCCAATAATTTGCTGCATCTAGGAAACTCATCTCACCACAAGAGATGCACACAGACTCAAAGTTAGAGGATGGAAAATGATTTTTCAGGCAAAGGGATCACAAAAAAAGGCAGGAGTCATGATCTTAATATCAAACAAAACAACCTTTAAGTTATCAAAAATTAAAAAAATACAGAAAAACACTACAGAATGATAAAAGAGTCAATCCCTCAACAAGAAATATCTAGCCTAAGCATATTTGCACCCAACACAGGAGCACCAGTGTTTATAAAGCAACTACTAAGTAAACAAAAAAAAGATATTGATTCTAACACTATCATAGCCCGGGACTTAAATCCCCCACTAACAACCCTAGTTAGATAATTGAGGCAAAAAATTAACAAAGAGGTCTGGAACCTCATTTGACGCTTGGCCAAATGGACAAAATAGATACCTACAAAACACTCCACCCAACAACCACAGAATATACATTTCACTTGTTACTACATGGAATGTACGTACTCCATCATTGGTCATAAATCAAGCATAAATAAATTTCATAAGATCGAAATACTGCCACACACCTTTTCAGACTACAATGGAATAAAAATAAATATCAACAACAACAAAATTCCCCCACACCCACAAAGACATGGACACAAAACAGCATGATGCTGAACAATTCCTGGGTCAACACAGAAATCAAAACAGAAATTAAAACTTCCTGGAAACAAATAAAAATGAAGAAACATATTACCAAAACCTCTGGGATGCCATGAAGTCAGTTCTAAGAGGGGGTTTTATATCTCTACAAACACACATCAAGAAAATGGAAAGCTCACAAGTTAACAGCCTAACAAATCACCTAAGGAAACTGGAAAGGCAAGACCACCAAAACCCTAACTTTAGCAGAAGAATCCAGATCACCAAAGTAAAAGCCCAAATATGGGACATAAAAGACAAAAATATCATAGAAAAAATCAGCAAAACAAAAAGCTGGTTCTTTGAAAGGATAAACAAGATTGATGGACCTGTAGCCCGAATGACCAAGTAAAAGAGAGAAAAAGCCCAAATAAACACAATCAGAAATACAAAAGATCAAATCACAACTGATCCTGGAGAAATAAAAAATATTGTGAGATGACTATGTACACCTGTATGGAAACAAACTTAATAATCCAAATAAAATTGAAGGACTTTCTGATATCACATAACCTCCCCAAGTTGAATCAAGAAGACATTGATGTCTTAGCTCAAAAGGAACGCATCTACACTACTGGAGGGAATGAAAACTTGTACAACCTCTCTGGAAAACAGTCTGGAGATTTCTGAAGAACTTCCATATGACCCAGCAATTCCCCTATTGAGAATATACCTGGAGGAACTCAAATTATTCTACAAAGAAGATACCTGCACACATATGTTAGTTGCAACTCTATTCACAATAGCAAAAACATGGAACCAACCATGTTGCCCATTGAAGCTGGACTGGATTAAAAAATGTGGTACATCTACACAATGGAATATTATGCAGTCATAAAGAAGGACAAATATATGGACTTTGCAGCAACCTGGATGGATTTGGAGTCAGTCATACTCAGTGATTTATCACAGGAACAAAGAACAGAGTTCCATATGTTCTCACTCATAAGAGGAACTTGAGCAATTGTAATACT
>CAUYQG010191820.1:0-13197 GCA_963574415.1 Tarsius wallacei
TGTTTTGTTAGCCGGGGCCCCCCTGGGGGAGGCGGGGGGGGGCGGGTGCCCCCCCCGGGCTCCCCCGTGGGGGCCACATTGTTTACCCAACAAAAAAAAAAAAAAAAAAAAAAAAAAAAAATACAAACTCATGCCTAGATAGGAAGAATGAGTTAAAATGTTCTATGCCACAGTAGGATGACTACAGTTAGCACTAGTTTTAAATAGCTAAAAGGTAGAACAGAGGATATTAGAGGCTGGTAAGGGTGGGGGGAGAAGAGATTTGTGAAAAAAATACAAAATCAGCCAGGCTCGGTGGCTCAGCCTGTAATCCCGTGCATTTGGGAGGCTGAGGTGAGTGGATTGCCTGAGCCCACGGGTTCGAGACCCGCCTGGGCAGCTTGGCGAGACCTCCTTTCTACAATAAATAAAAAAATCAGCCGGGCGTGGTAGTGCGCACCTGTAGTTCCAGCTACTTGGAAGGCTGAGTGGAAGGATCGCCGGAGCCCAGCAGGGCGAGGCTGCGGTGGCCGGGAGCAGCCACTGCACTCCAGTCTGGGCGACAGAGTGAGACTCCAACTCAAAAAAAAAAAAAAAAAAAAAAAAAAAAAGAAAGAAATTGCCTTTCATATCATTGCCCTTTTTCATTGGATAAATCAATGAATATTCAGTGATGTGTAAATAACAATGAAGCTGTCTGGAGATTACTGAGTTATAACCAGTTGTATCCACTGTTTACCATCTTTGTGCATGTAATTCAGATCTGCAGCTTAGCAGAATTAATATTACTGTGTCATGACTTTAGGTGCCCCTCATGAATAGTTGAAAACACACACACACACACACACACACACACAGAGTAATCTGTAAACGCCACAAGTCTTGTGGAGCTGTTAGCACATAGCTGCAGAAATTCAGTGTTTAACAGGATCTGTCGGTGACTAGGTTTACATGTTGTTTTGCTTTTGGATTTTTGACAAACGTATCACCAAATTTTACTTTCCCTCTGCCTTGTGGAAGGACAAGCTTACAGCCACCCTGGGGAGAAGGCACTTGTCTTTCCAAGCTGCACCCTAGGTTTGGAATCTGCCCCCAAACTTAATCCCCACAGGCCACGAAGGGTGAGGAGAGCTAAGAACACAAGTGCTGAGACAAGAGGCAGCTTTCCACTCATTCCACATGGAAGCCTGGATATGTTTGGGTGGTCTGTGAGCATAAAGGGAAGTGATAAATACTCTTATCACTGCAGTGGCCATAGTCTTCATTACCCCATACGAAGGGAGTCCCATTGAAATACACACATACCATAGTGGGATGCCTGTCGTGATTTACAGGCGCTTTACATGTGTGTCTGTGGTAACCAAGTAGAGTCTGGAGAAAATATTTATGCATGATGACATTGAGACTTCAGGGAAATTGGGTTTAATATATGAGGAGTATTCAGTTGTAAAAATAAGTGAATATGTAGCTAACTGAAAATATTTGCAGTTTTCAAGATAATTTGAGACTCAAAAATGTATCTTTTTGTAAATTATATGGTACTTCTAGTTGACACAAAATGAATTTATTAATACAAGTTTTTCTGCTTTGTAAGAAAAAGGACTCCTGCATGCTGGTGTGAGATATATAAACCATTAAAGAAATACAGACATCTACAACTGGGCCAGAAATGAAGAATGGAACAAAATTTTTAACCTTTGCATTTTAAATGACAGCATTATGATTTTGTTTACTCTTTGGTTTTATTTGTATGTCTTTTATATATAGTTTCCATTTATATTAAAGAATGGGAATGATTTGAGAAACTAATAAATGTAGTTTAGGAAACTAATAAATGTAGTTACCAAGCAATACTTGCCAATATTTTCAGAGGACTCATTTTTAGGATAAATTTTTTAAATAAAAGTTAAGAAATATATTTTTTTATTTTTTTATTTTAATTTTTTGAGTTGGCGTCTCACTCTTGTCGCCCAGGCTGGAGTGCAGTGGCACGCTCACGGCCACCACAACCTCAACCTGCTGGGCTCAGGTGATCCTTCTGCCTCAGCCTTTCAAGTAGAGAATATATATTTTTAAGCTGTTCTTTGTTTTTATACATAAGTAACCTCAGTCTGTTTGTTTCAGTCAGTATACTTTCTTTCTCTGTGGCTTCTTTTTTCAAGCTCTGCCACATCCCCAGAAAAATGACCAACAGAAGTTGAAAAATTGCTTTCTGAATTGTAGCATTCATTCAAGAAGAACATTTTTTGAAAGAATAGTGTCATATGTATTGCAGTGATTTTTGAGAAGTAGAAAACTCAGCCAAGAGTTTGAGGGCAATAAAATACTACTGACTTTACTCTAGAAATGAACCAAATTATTTTTGGTTGCTATAGAGATACTTCACTAAATCTGTAAACATGTTTTTTGTCTTTGCATCTGCAGCGCAAGTCCAGAAAAACCCTCTGCATCATCATTTTTATCCTTGTCATTGGAGTTGTGTTTATCGGTCTCCTCATATGGGGATTGAAGAGTTAAAACTATAAAGAAGCACACTATTGCACTACATTATCTAAATTATGTAGGAAGATTCCTGTCATCATGGTTGTTTTTAATTATTATTTTGAAGCTATGTGTAGAGGATGGTTCCCATAATTTGTTATTTTTATGGGGGGATTCCTTTGGATTAAATCTGATATTTTCTAATACTGAAAGTTTTTCTAAATATCGTTGCTGACGTAACTCCCATGCTGTTCAATTTAATAACTGTTAAGTTTTTGCCCACATTGTATATTTCTTTCCTTTATAATTTATTTACCTTGCTTGATTTAGTTTTTGAAATTAATAAATTTAAAGGTGTGTGTGTTCATTGTGCATCTCTCTGTCACCGTGTAACATGCACCCAGATTTCTGTTATGTCAGTTTTAAAAATCTCAAATTTAATTTTGAGTTAGTCCAACAAAGAAAATATTCTCAGTATCTTAAAAAAATTAACATAACTGTTTGTGGATTGTTGGGTTTTTTTGGTCTAGTACACAACAGCACAAATAATCTATTTCACTTTTATTGTTGGTTTTCTTTTAAGACCCTTTTTAACTCTGAATGAAATCAGTGAATAATTTTCTAGTATATTTCATATTCCTGATGTGTATATAGTAAGCCTTTGCTGTAGATTGCCTAGTAAAAATACTAAGGATAGATTGTTTTTACATATGATCTATTTAAGTCTGATGTTTACCGGGGAAAGTGTAGTCACTATAAATGTTTAATGTAATTTGGAGGAAGAATATGAAAAATGAATACCAGTACCTTTTGTGTTTGGATTCAAAAGAATCCCAACTTGTTATTCCACTGAAACGTCTTAAAAATACCATCTGGTTTTGTGGGCCATTATTTTCCTTCACTTATGTCCTCCAAGCTAATGGTTACATAAGTTTCTTTGGGTCAAAATTTCTTTAAGGAGTAACTTTCCCACAATAACTGTTTTTGAGTACCTGACACTTAAAATTTAGTGTTTACCTTGTGTGCCATTTTGTATCATCATTAGAAAAGCAATTAGATGTTGGCCAATTAACTCACTTGCCTTTTTAAATCAATGTTGTTTTAATGCACTAACCTGAATACTGTAAAGAGGATTATCTTAGTTTATAGTTTGTATTTTATATTGTTCTTATATAGCAGTTTGGCAGTGAAAGCAATGTTTAACTTGGCAAGCTCTGAGACCTCAAATGGGAACAAATAAAATAGTAACTAAGTAAACTGCATCTCTACGACCAGAATAAAGAACACTTAAAAAGTATCTAGATAGGCCTTTCATGAGGACTGTGCTTCCATGGGACCAACGCTTACCTCACTTGGTGCTGTGCTGCCTGAAATTTCAACACCAGAAATGGCATCATGTGCTCTGTGGCCATTCTGCATCTTTCTGGAGCACTGGTTTAATCAAAAATTTTATTTTGGAGAGTCACTAATTCTGCTGGTTTTTTTCACTAATAGGTAAAAGCTGCTTTGTGTGTCAACAAAACTTCATTTTTTCCACAAGCGTGACTATAGAAAACTTTTTTTGTGAGTAGTTGTAACTTAGAGACTTTGTTCTGATCTGGGAGATCAGAGACTTTGTTCTGATCTGGGAGATGCAGAGAGGAGGAGAATGGACACAAAAACTACCCTTTCTGAGGTCACTGCCAGCCCCCTGGCCTGTTTAGACATGGTCTTTACAAGTGCACAGAGGCACATGCTTTTTCATGTGACAAGCTAACATTTTATGGCTATATGAATGAAAGTCTCGATGGCTTTCACAAATCAGTTCAGTCTTTTGTCACAGCTGTACCTGATAAAATGTTTATTCTCATACAGGCCAAGTGCATTTATTTCTATTCATTTCACAGTGAGTTCCTAGTAACAAAAGTACTTAAATTTTTTTTATTGTGATTTTAATGCCTTTATTGAAAGTGTAGTCCTTTAAATTATTGTAACTGGGTCACTTATCAGTGACTTAAAACAGGAACTTTAGTGGCTTGCATTCTTTTAAAAAACATACTAATTATGAGGGGAAGATATACACAAAATATTTGGAACACAAAGAAAAAAAAAAATGAAAGACATAGAACAGTAGCCAAATATTTTTTAAAATCTTGAAATTTTTCTTTAGGTCAGTTTTAGAATTGCTATGAAAGATGAAGTTTGTACTATGGAAAATATAATTAGAGTTGTTTTTGTGACTGACAGCATGTCTGGATCTGTTTGAGTCAAACTGAAGAAGTTTCCTTATCAAGTGGCACGTGTGCATTTTAGTGTACTCAGAAGAAAAACTCAAGCACAGATTGAGATTAACCAGCCTTGTAAAATGAATGACAACATGGCATTAAGTATTTGGCTGTTGTATTGGTTGTTAAATATTATGAAAATATTTTAGACTTGCACAATGATTGATGGTATATTAGTAACTGGTGTCATTTTGATGTAGTAGCGTGGCTTGTTTTTCAGTAGGCATGAAATCATTTATTTTTACAAAAGGAGAGCTGTGGGCACAGATCGAGCTTAGTCTAGGAGAGCAGCCATGGACACAGGGTCTGGAGTTGGGCCCACCAAGTGCGTGGGGTGCCCAGCAGCATCTGCATCGGAGACAACACAGCTCCTTGAAGAAAGAAGTCGCCGCTGGGCCATTCTGTGTCTGCACTGCTGTTGCTAAAAATGGCAAAATTTTGTACACAAAAAGTGTTTCAAATATCCATTTTTTTAGACAAATCTATAATGGAAAAAAAGTGACTTCAACGGCTTCTTGTTCCATGAACTACACGTCTGTGGTTTAGCAAGGAAAGTACAGAATCATTTTTGTGGTTGGTATGATTTTTATTTGTGTCTTCATGTAGAAAAATGAATGTGATAATAAAAGATAAAACCTGTACAAAGAAAACAAAGTCAATGTCCACCTTAATAACTAAGATTCACAAGGGTAATTTATTCAGCATGCATTTTTTGAAAATCAAAATTGTATGTGTTTCTTACACATGGCCTGTTTGCTGCAATGTAAGTAAGGTTTCATAATGTGCTGAAGCAAGTTGATTGGAGAACTTATGAGTTGAATGACATTTTCAACTCATTTAAATATAAAATTATTCATTAGTATAAACATCAGTTTTCTGAAAAGAAAAAAGATGTATATTTTTTTATTTACTTAAAAAAAAAAACCTGTGAATCCCAAATGTTTTATTCCACCCTAGCATTTGAACATTTTGACCTGTCAGCAAGGAAATACACGTAAGTTTTACACAAACAGGAGCCCAAAAGTGTTACAATGCACCACTACTTTGACAGAATTAATACATCTGTATTTAACAAATACCCTAACTCAATTTGTAAGTCAACAAGGATAAAATCATTTTTCCCTGGTATTTAGGAGCTTGTGTCCTCAAAAATGCTATGACTCGAGAAATAGGAAACAAATGGCCAGGTTGCCGGACATGCAGGATTATCTTTATTTCAGCTCAATTTTCCAAAGTCAGTCAACTCGATAATGCAGCATGTTATTTACTAAGTTAACAACACAAATAGAAAATTCTTCTTTTTAATGCTGATTTTGAATATTTTAATATTTCATTCAAGAAAATAAACTACTTGATGCATTTGAAGTATAAAGTGTCTTAATATAGAAAATTAGAGGTTTCCAACGTCAGAAGGGTTGGTGGACCTCAGGAGAGGGCCCAGGGACTGCTGGGCGTCTTAAGAACATCCAGAAGCTTCCGCTGTCTCAGCTGTTAATGGCACCAAAGCAGATGTTTTGAGAGAGATCTTGAAGCTGCTGTGAAATCCATGTCTACTGCCTACCTGCAACAGCCTCAGGAAAGACCAAGTCTCCTTTTCTCTGCCTTCCAAATTTCACAGAAATGCCTCTCATTGGTCAACTCTAACTTAGACCCAGAAAGCAAAAGGGTTTGTGGGAAGTGTAGATTCTAGCTTCTCAGAGGACATTCTAGAAAGAGTAGTGGTGTTGAGGTTACAATCTAGCTCAATTGTGAAACACACTAATACACAGAGTACAAACCACATGAAGAAACCTCAGAATTTTCTTCCATTAGGATTCTTTGTTGGAAACATTTAGAAGCACTGCTTATGGATGGCAAAGGAGTCAATTTTTCCAACCAAATACACTAAAACTCTGGAGCCCTAAGACAGTTTACTTCCTGCCCTCTTTTCTTTCCCCCTCAGAGTGCACAATAAATATTTGATTTGGCACTTTTGGGGGGCCAACTTTTTGCCAGGCTGTTACATGCTTGGACATGCAGAGTTTTAAGAGTGAAAAAAAAAAAAATACTCTTAGGGTCCCTGCCCTCTGGGAGATTACATTGTGGCGTTTGGTAGATAAAAAGCGCTTGATGTTAAAGGAAAATGTCAGATAAGAAAGGGAATGTGTAAGAACACCCTTTCACATCTCCCTAGTACCTAACATCTGGGCATCTTTCACACTTAAGGACCAGCCTCTTGTTTATCTTGTTTTCCCCTCGGCAAGCAACTAAGTTTCATTTTCTCAACAGACTACAAGAAAATTCAGTTTTCTAAACAGTAGCTACTAATTTGATGATCTGTGTGTAATGTCTCCCAAAACGAGCTATTCTTTTGGTGGCGGCAACTGGATTCAGGCCTCAGGCACCCTCATAGTCAGGACCCACATTCACGGGATGTATGTAGAATTACTGCTCTCAATAGAAGGCAAAGCATTGGAAAGGGGTGAAAGCTAAGAGGGATCTGGAATCTGTATTTCATTAGAAAACACTTAAAGTAAAAGCTTTGCCTATGCCCCTTATAAAATATACCTTAACATGTTTTTAATTTAACTCTATCATTTGGCAAAATGTTTCTAATCAAATGGGAATAAAAAAGAAAACCCGCTTAATGGCTCATGCCAATACGTTTTCTTATAACCTAAATGCCATATTAATATGACGATTTTAATTTGTTTTGAAGCTTTGGTTAACATGGATATTGTGTAATATCTTATTTTTCTCCAAATAATTTTAATTTTAAATGTAGAAATAGAACTAAGCACACGAAATAGGTTATTATAGACACTGTTGCTTCTGGCAAGTTGTTAAGAGGTTGGTCACTTAATTACTGAGAGTGGGATTCCTGTAAGTTTTGTGTAGTGATGGCATTTCTGCTTAAAATGTAAGTGGTGGAAGGCAAAACCAGATTTCCTGTGCAGTCGTTACATGCATAACACCACTCCTTGTTTTAGAAGGAGTCTCCTAGAACTGAACTGAATCTTTAAATAAACTTGAAAGAGCATTAATTCCCACTTTGGCCAACCCAAAGTACAAATTTTTAAGTGTTTACTGTAAGTATGTTAAACAGTAGTTACTAACTCCAAAACCTATTAGCATTGGTAGAAGACGTAGAAGTGTAGTTATCCAGGCTGAACTAAGACTTTCTGATACCTAGTTTCACTTTTTAATACCCTCTAAAAGCTTTATGTCAACCGTTATGGTATATCTGAAGTGCTGAACTCAGACTAGGAAAAAAAGAACCTATTTTCTAGAAATTAAGATTTTAACCTAAGATGCAAGCTTTTGCTTTTTTTTTTTTTAAAATAACTTGCATAGCTAATGATTTGATGAGAAGCTTTCAGATCAAAGTGAATCCTGTCAATAATGATTTTAAACATAAGCCAAATTTTAGTGAGAAGTATATATATATAATTTTTCAAACCCCAGGTGTTACGGAGTTTTGAGTTCAAGACATTTTCAGTATGCCTCACCACATCCAGCCTCTTTCCAGGGCCAAATTTAATGTTTACCCTCACTAAAGGTTACCATGGTTTTAACACAATTACATTTTGCAGCGGGGTACATGGCAAGATTTAGTAAGATAACCTTCGTTATGCATCATTCACATTAGTTCTATCTGGGATGCAATAGGACATTTCTTGTTCAAGATGAAGGCTACCTTATTGTCTTTGTATCTTTTCTTGATCTGTGATCAAACATTTTTCTTAATAATTTTGAAATTTTCTATGTTGTATGAAATTTTTCTTAAACCTGGAATGGAAACAAATGACCAATACTTGGCCTTTGGAATGACAAGGATGTTTGAAATAACCCAGTCTTTATAAAGTGTAAATATGTTAAACGCTAGATTTTTATTGAAACTTTTATCTGAGATAACTAGACTCACATGCAGTTAGTTGTAAGAAATAATACAGAGATGTCTCTCTTGTACTTCTCACTTTGTTTCACATAAAATGAACATCTTGGAAAACTATAGTACAATATCACAACCAGGATGTTGACATGCGTCCATTCAAGATAGAGAACATTTCCATGCAGAACGTTTTCCAGCACAAAGATTCCTCATATTGCCTTCTAAAGCCATACCCACTTTCGCTGCCATCCTCACGCCTTCCTTAACCTTTGGCACCCGTAATCTGTTCTTTTTATTTTTCTATTTAAGTAATGTTTTATTACCGGAACCATTGTAGCTTTTAACTTTTTGGATTGGCTTTTTTTTTTATTGAACATGTTTCCTTGGAGTTCAGGTGGTCGTATGTATCAACTCCATCAATAGTTCCTTTTTAGTGCAAATAGTAATCCATGGTATGGATGTACTACAGTTTAACTGTTCACCTGCTGATTGACATTGGGCCAGTTGGGGCTTTTATAATAAATAACGTTACTAAAAACATTTGTGTACAGATTTTTTGTGTGAACACAGTCCTTATTTTTCTGGGATCACTGCCTAGCAGTGCAATTGCTGGGTCGCATAGTAGTTGAATGTTTCGTTTTTAAGAAATTTCCAAACTTTTCCAGAACGGCTGTAACATTTTACATACCCACCAGTGGTCTATGAATGATCCAGTGTCGTCATGGTGATATCACTATTTTTTTTAAATTTTAGTCATTCTGTTAGGTGTACAAGGGAGGATCCAAAAAACCCAGAATTTACTTATTGAAAATTGTGTATTCTTACATGTTTACACTTCAGTCACCTTCAAAGTACTCTACATTTGATGCAGTACACCTATCAAGACTTTTTTTCCACTGCTCAAAACAGTTTTTGAACTCATCAGTTTTGATGTCTTGTGGTGCTTCTGCCATTTTTCTTTCTTTTTTCCACCTCTTCCGCATTGACAAAACATTTCTCTTTGTGGACATTTTTCCATCCAGAAAAAAAAAAAAATCGCTTGGGGCAAGATCAGGTGAATCGGAAGGGTGGGACATGAGGGTCATCTTATGTTCAAAAACTACTAAACACTCAGTTCAATGTGGTCAGGTATGTTGTCATGGAAGAAGAATCAATCACCTGTTTGCCACAACTCGGGAGGTTTCTTCCACAAGCCGTGGCAAAACCTTCTCAAAACTTTCAGATAAAAACTGGTTCACCATTTGATCTGGAGGAACACATTCTGAGTGTACTACAAGGGCCTGCCCTCCAAAAGGATAATTAGGGGATTTTTTTAGTTTCCCTCATATAGTGATATCTCACTGTGGTTTTGATTTGCCCTACACTAATGGATAATGATGTTGACCTTCTTTGTTTTATATACTGGTTTGCCGCTGCATTTTTTCTTTTGTAACATGCTTCTTTGTGTCTCTTTCTAATTGGAGATTTTTTTCACTATTGAGTTTTGAACTTTAAAAAATAATAATATAGTCTAGATACTAGTTCTTTGTTGGATATATGTGATTTCCAAATACTTTCTCCTGGCCAGTAGTATGTCTTTTTATTCTCTTAACTGGGCCTTGCACAATGCAAAAGTTTTGATTTTGATGAAGTCCAATTTATTAATTTTTCTTTTTATGAATCAGACTCTGGTATCAAGAACTCTTTGCCTAGTCCTAGATCCAAAGATTTTTATGTTCTTTTTCCCAAAGTATCATAGTTTTACATTTTACTTACAAGTCTATATTCCATTTTGAGTTAATTTTGTATAAAATGTGAGACTTAGGTCGCTTCTTTTTTTTTTTTTTTTTTTCTTGTTCAGTGGCGCCAACACCATATTATTGAAAAGGCTATCTTTTTTTCATTGGTTTTTGCTTCTCTGTCAAAAATTAGTTGGAAAAAAATAAGTTAATAGAAAAAAATCAGTTGTACATATGTGTATGGGTCTGTATCTGGATTCTCTCTTGTGTTGGATTGAACTATGTGTCTATACCTCCACCAACACCAGAGTCTTGATAACTGTAAAAAGTCTTCAAATAGACTGATTTTTTCCACTTTATTCTTTTACATTGTTTTAGCCACTTTGGTTCATCTTTCAATGTAAATTTTAGAAAAATTTTGTCTATAATTTGTGTACATGTCTTGCTGCGATTTGGATAAGAACTGTGTTAAACCTCTACGTCAATTTGGGGAGATATTACAACTTTACTATGTTGAGTCTTCCAATTCATGATCACAGGATCTCTTATTTAAATCTTGTTTTCTTTGATCAGCTGTGTGTAGTTTTCAGCATACATCTTGTAGACGTGTTTATACCTAAGCATTTTAATTTTTTTGAGAGATTGTAAATTGTATCTTGTTTTCTTTGATCAGCTGTGTGTAGTTTTCAGCATACATCTTGTAGACGTGTTTATACCTAAGCATTTTAATTTTTTTGAGAGATTATAAATTGTATTTTTAATTTTCATACTCACATGTTTGTGTAAGTATGTAGCCATACAATTGATTTTTGTATTTTGCCTTGTATCCTGAGATCTTGCTGAGCCCAATTATTAGTTTTAACAGATTTGTGTTGATTCCTTGGGATTTGTTTACATAGGAAATCATGTCATCTGCAAATAATAGTTTTGTTTCTTCATTTCTGGCATGTGTGCCTTTTGTTTCCTTTCGTTGCCTTATTGCAATGGTTAGAAATTCTAGCATTATGTTGAATAAGAGCAGTAAAAGCAGATATCTTTGACTTGTTACCAGTATTAGCAGGAAAACATTAATGTTTTGCCCTTAAGTATAATGTTTGCTGTAGGTTTTTGGGTAGCTGTTAATGTTTGCTGTAGGTTTTTTGGTAGCTGTTCTGGGAGGCTGAGGTGAGTGGATTGCCTGAGCCCGCGGGTTCGAGACCCGCCTGGGCAACTTGGCGAGACCCTCATCTCTACAATAAGTCAAAAACTTAGCCGGGTGTGGTAGCGCGCGCCTGTAGTTCCAGCTACATGGAAGGCTGAGGCGGAAGGATCGCCGGTGCCCAGCAGGTCGAGGCTGCGGTGGCCGGGAGCGGCCACTGCACTCCAGTCTGGGCGACAGAGTAAGACTCCAACTCAAAAAAAAAAAAAAAAATTAGGAATTGGTGTTGAATTTTGTCAAATGCTTTTTCTTACATCCCTGGAATAAACCCCACTTGGACATAGTGTATATTTTTATATATTAATGAATTCTATTGGCTAATGTTTTGTTAAGGATTTTTGTGACTGTATTAATGAAAAGTATTGGTCTGTGGGGTTTTGTTTTTGTTTTTTGGTAGTGTTTTGTCTGGTTTTAGTACCAGGGTAATACTAGTTTCAAAAGGAATTGGGAGGTTCTCCTTCCTCTTTTTTTCAGAGAGAATTGGTTCTTTTAAAATACTTGTTAGAATTATCCAGTGAAATCTGCCCCTGAAGATTTTGGGGGAGGGGGTTTTAATTATAAATTCAACTTTTATAATAGTTTTAGGACTGTCTAATTTACCTATTTCATACTGAGTAAGTTGTGGTAGTATTTTTGAAGAAATTACTCCACTTCCTCTAAGTTGTCAGACTTATGTATATAGTTATTTGTCATATTCCTTGATATGCTTTTTTTTTTTTTGAGTCGGAGTCTCACTCTGTCACCCAGGCTGGAGTGCAGTGGCATATCATGCTTGACCTGTGGGGCTCAGGCATTCCTTCCTCCTCAGCCTTCCAAGTAGCTGGAAATACAGGTACCCACCACCACGTCCAGCTAATTTTTTGATTTATTGTAGAGATGAGGTCTTACCTAAGTTGCCTGGGCTGGTCTCAAACCGTTGAGCTGAGACAATTCCCTTATCTCTGCCGCTCAGACTGTGGGGATTATAGGCATTAGCCACCGCACCCAGCTAAATGTTTTATTTTGATTTTTGCATTTTTCAGTTTTAAAATTTCTAAGTCCTTACAGAAAATGTCTGACCCCTGAAATATAAAATTCTGTAGTAGAGAAGATCCTCTATAGTGGAGAGGATGAATTTAGACAAAAGTTTTATTTAAATAAATAAAGGACATATAACTTGGTGAAACTGATCAGGAAAAATATGGAAGACACAAAATTATTGGGAATGAGAATACAGATAAAGAAACACACTGTCTAGATTTTAAAATAAGACACAATAAGCAACTTTATACCAATATATCACAAAATATAAAATGGATAATTTATATAAAAAAGGAAAATTACCAAAATCAACTAAGATTTCTGCTTCTAACCATAGGGTTGACAAGGTACACTCACTGACCCTTCTTCTAAAATACAATTAGTTCTTTTTTTTTTTGAGTTGGAGTCTCCCTGTCGCCCAGACTGGAGTACCATGGCACGCTCCCGGCCACCACAGCCTGGACCTGCCGGGCTCCGGCGATCCTTCCGCCTCAGCCTTCCAAGTAGCTGGAACTACAGGCGTGTGCTACCACGCCCGGCTAATTTTTTGATTTATTGTGGAGATGAGGTCTCGCCTGCCCAGGCGGGTCTCGAACCCGCGGGCTCAGGCAATCCACTCACCTCAGCCTCCCAAAGGCGCGGGATTACAGGCTGAGCCACCGAGCC
>CAUYQG010191835.1:0-39524 GCA_963574415.1 Tarsius wallacei
TTCAACCTCACTAATCATCAGGGAGATGCAAATCAAAACCACTCTGAGATACCACCTAACTCCAGTCAGAATGGCAATTATCAATAACTCAAAAAATAATAATTGCTGGAGAGGGTGTGGCGAAAAGGGAACACTCCTACACTGCTGGTGGGAGTGTAAACTAGTGCAACCTCTGTGGAAAACAGTATGGCGATTTCTAAAAGCCCTAAATATCAATCTCCCATATGACCCTGCAATCCCCCTACTGGGAATATACCCTGAAGAGCAAATTCTTTTTTGAACGGCAAGGAATCAAGTGAAAAAACTGAGAGACATGGGTTTTCCCACGGTGTCTTCATTCAGTTTGAAACGTTACACAGATTTCTGCTTCTCTTATCATATGTGGATACCACTGTAATTTATAAATGTGTGTTTTTTTAAAGAAAAATACATTGAGAGCTCTTTATATAGTAGGCACCAGGTACAATTTTAGATGAAGGGAAAAAATAAAATAAAATAAATTTTCTCCCATGAGTCTTAGATTCTGAGGTTGAAGAAGATATATACAAACAAATGAAACATATAATGTATCGCATAAAAAAAGTAATATGGAGAAAAATAAAGAATGAACTGTGGAGATGGGGATGAAATTAGAGGAGAGTTTATATTTTAAATGTGGTATTTGGGGGATACTTCATGAGAAGATGGCATTTGAGCAAAGTCCCAGTCATCAATCTATGTAGCTACCTGGGGGAATGGTGTATTCTAAGCAAAGATAGAGCAGGTTCAAAATCTCTGAAGCCGAGATGTTCCTGGTATGTTCAAGTAACAGCAAGTTGGTTGACATTACTGGAGAAAAGTGAATAAGAGGGAGCTAATAGTGGAAGATGGAATTAAAGAGTCAACAGCAACAAGAACTTGAGAGCCTTAAACGTCTTTGGGAGAGTGTGTGCAAAGGGGGAACAGAGTAACATGCCCTAACTTATATTCAGCAGACTTCTTCTGACTTTTGTGTTTTCTATAGATTAGTGGGGCTTGGGGTTATGGCGTAAAGCACAAATGTGAGAATAGAGACTATTAAGAGCTTATCACAAAGATGTAGTTGGGATATTTTAGTGGTTGGACTCATATTAGAAATGGAAGTAGCAAGAATTAGTAGATTTTTGTTTGCTTTATAATGGCTAACTTTTTGCAGTTTTTTTTACACTTATGGGAATATATATATATATATACATATATATATTACAAAGTACTGGAGCAAATTATTTGATTAGCTTAGAGAAAATGTGTATAAGTTGAGGGGTGACATCATCTGGGAACATGACTAGTGATTCATATTAACCAGAGAGAAGAAAAGACATGAAAGAGAAAGTTATAAAATTATCATCTCAGGAAGTAAGACTGAGAGAATTAGGAAAATATAGTAGACATGGCAAAAAGTTCAAAGACCCAGTTGAAGTTAATAGCCATGATTATATTGAAATTTTTAAAAAATATAATTCTGCTTTCCAGAGAATCATGTTCAGCTGCACAAGTTCTGCAAGGAACCTGCATTTGTCTATGAAATTTTGTCAGCTGAGTTTGATCATGCTAGAGAAAAGTAAATGTTTTGATGGTGTTTGCAAGGGTGTGACTACAATGATGATCTATGGGCTTACAGGAAATTGGGAATATAACGTGTTATCATGAAATATTTGGTTTCATCATTGAGTTATATATTATAAAAGTCAGGAGAGATAGAAACAAATTAATAATTAGAGAGTTGAACATTTGAGATTGAGGATATGGAGGTGATGAGATGATGTGTTTCGTGGAAATAAGAAGGTATAGGGAAGTCTATCTAATAAAAAATTATGTGCTAATGAAAATATTCATATAGCTACAATAGCCACTAGCACATGTGACTATTGAACACTTTATATGTGGCTAATGCAAGTAAAGGACTAGCTTACTTTAATTAAATTAAAAAACTTATATATCACTATTGACTAATAAATTGGGCAGTGATGATCATATGAGCGGAAGATTGAGGAAGAGCTGAGAGATAGCAAAAGCAACGTTAGACAAAGGGAGAATGAGCTAGCGATAAGGAGGAATGGTCAAGATGGGAATAGATGACTAATCTCTATAGTGGGTAATGGGTAGTACAGACTGATGACACAAAAGTCAGATCTGACACACTGTATAAAGAGAAGAGATGATGTTATAGATTCCAGAACTGGCAATGAGGTCCAGTAGAAGAAGATGTGTGAAAAAAAAAAAATCCATGATTTTGGGAGGGTTGCATGAGAAGTCATGTTCTCAAAGAAGAGCCATGGTTCATGGAGAAAATGACCTAAGTTACAGATGGCATGGCAGATTTCTTATTTAATTTAGAATAAATGAGGACTGAGTTGAAAATTTAAAAAACAGATAGTGTTATGAGGTGAGAGTATAGAAAATGAGGAATGACCCAGAAGTAAAAAGCATAATGAGATTAATCCTGACTATTACAGGACAGATAGATGTTGCTATGCCTTTTTGGGCCAGTAAGTACATCATCCCTTTCATTCAACAAATATTAAGTAACCATTGGCCATATGCCAGACATTATGCAAGACTTCGGGCAATAAATAGATGGTGCCTGAAATGTACGTGGTTCCCACTCTAATTTTCTGCCAAATACCTCTTAGGGCAACATATCTTACAGTCCTACTATCTGTTGTATAAATGAATATTTTGTCTACTGGGTATTTTTTCTGTTTTTAGGTATTTGCTCATATCGTCAGCCTTTATCTTTCAAAGAGTTGATGGATCCTTCCTTGTATATTTGCCTTAATGATCACTCCTGATTTTACCAACTGAGATCTCACATTATTTTAGTTGTCCTATACAAGCCATTCTCTTGTTGTATTATACTTTTTTCTTATCTTTATAATACTTTTAGCAAACAGAAAGAGGAGAAATTATCACTACTTGATAGGTAAAAGCAATGAGAAAAAAATAAGTAAATTGAACTTTTATTTGAGATTACAGTAAAATGCCATCATCAGCAAAACTTTACACTATCCTACATGCAAATACATCTGTTTTACAAAATGTTTAGAAAACATTTTCTGTTTTGTTTCCAACATAGAACATTCTGTTGTCCATTTTTGACACAGAAATAAACCGGTCTTTTCTGCCCAGAAAACCACAGTCATGATTAAACATCTTTGTGGGAATGTAACTGCAACACAGAGTCTTTCCATGATTCCAAATTTGAATTGACAATGTCAATCATTAACTAACTGAAAAATAAAACAGACATTATTCCCCCCTTCTTTTCTTACTTGACCTCTTTCTCAACTTAAATTCCTTGACCTTTCCTTTTGGAAGCTATTTCTTTGGACTTTCATGACACCATTCTTCCAAAATTTTCTTGTCATTTATCTCAGCGTTTTTTTCTTTACAACACTTTCTCCTAAGATTCTCTTTCCCCCTCAGTCTTAGATATTCATATTCTCTTCCACTCTTCTAATTATTATGTTAATGACTTCAGAGCCAATATTTGTGATTGATCTCCTGTTTGAATTTTAAAACTGCCTACGGAATATTTCAAACTAAATTTCTAAAGGCATTTTAGACTCACCATTTCCAAATTTGAGCACATTTTATTTCCCCTTCCCAATTCTGTATGTTTCCCTATGTTTGTTACTGTCAGTAGTAGAGCCACCACTCTCAGATCAGAAACCTGGAGTTTTAACTGACTTCTATTTTTTTCCCTTCCTCATTATTCCTCTCAACACAGATATTTCCTCTCTTACAAAGTACTTCATTCTTTGAATTCCCAGTGCCTGACACCTAGCAATGCTTAAAAATGTCTGCTAAATTGAGTTGAATGACTAAAACTCTTAATAACCAGTGCATTGTGTAACATTTTTCCATGGTACTTTTCAATGGTCTACAAAGCATTCTTTATTTTCAAAGAATTTTTTTGAAGGGTATTTTTTCCAGGCTTCCTTTTTGATATTATTTTAGTTTTTTACCTTTATAATAAAGGAAGCTCCCAGTTATAACATAATACCAAACTACATTCACAAATGAAGAATTGCTTACCAAATTGGATGACCTACTTTGGCCAATTCACCTAACTTCCATAAAAAATATTTTTATCACAACATAACCAGTATGAATTAAAGATCTTTTGGAAGTAATGAGATAAAATTTAATATGAAGAAAAACTATTTACTTTGTATCATTATAAAAATAAATTACATTATTACAGCACATTTTCCTATTCTCAACATAGAAATTTTTGTGTTAAAATATGAGTGAAGGTTCAAACAAATATTTTAAACTTAGTGTGATAATAAAAATTAAACCGCTGTAAAGATACTCATTTATTCTTATGTTAGGTAACTACCCTTCTCTTTTCTGAGTACTTAAGGAGATAAGAAATAATTTAGTTCTCATTAATCATAGTAGGCTTAAAAATATTCAACTTACTATCTACACATCTGTCCCTATCTAGAGAACTAATTCAACAAAATTTGTTTCATTTCTAGTACCATAGCAAATTCTATCACACGAGATAATATTGTATCAACTCATTTTCACTCTGTTTGTTAAGTATAAGCCTTTTACTATGTAGGAAGGGGATATTCTTTCTAGTTTTCTCTCTTTATTTCATGTGAAAGTGTCTTAGTCCATTTTATGCTGCTATAACAGAATACCAGAGACTGGGTGCTTTATAATGAACAAAAACTTATTTGGCTCAAAGTTCTGTAGTTTGGAAAGTTCAAGAGCATGGTACTGGCATGTGGTGAGGGCCTTCATATTGTGCCATCTCATAGCGGAAGGCAGAAGAGTAAGAGAACACACAAGAGAGACAGAGCAAAAAAGGGCTGAACTACTTTGTAACAAATTCATGCTCGTGATAATATAAATCCATTATGAAGGCAGAGTCTTCATGATCTTATCACCTATTAAAGGTCTCACCTTTCAACACTGATGAGTTAAGTTGGAGAGTAAGTTTCCAATGAATGAACTTGGGGGCCACATTCAAACTACAGCAGGAAGTATGTGATTTTTTTAGGTGACATCCAAAGAGATTGAGTTAAGCTATAAAAAAGGGCTAGCCTCTAGAAAATTCACAATATTTTTTTCTTCCCAAGCTGAATTATTATGAGGAAATGATTCTGTCTAAATGTTTCAGCTCTGTTGATGCAAGCTTTTGTTTGGGTGGATTTTTCCAAGGTCTGGATTGAAGGAAGATGTAAGAATTACACAGTGGTAGTCAGCCCTTTGATCACAAAGTAAGTAATATCCTCCACTGAGATTATGAAAATTATGACTGCCATTTTTCGCCATTTGCCTGTCTTCTATGTTTTATTTAACAGTTAAAAACACAGAAGGGGGGAAGCTGTACTGTGTGTTAAATTTCTGTAATTCCAATAGCACTTAAATGATGGGATGGAATGTTTACAGGTAGAAAAAAGAACAGGAGTGGCATTTTCCATGATTTCTGCTCAATGCTCAGTGTGGAGTCTCAGTTGATATTAGCAAGAATCTGAGATATTTTTTGATGATGGTAATTTACTTTTGGACCAACATTCTTTATTCAAGTTAGTCACATAAATAAGCTTAAAATATAAGCATTTCCTTTTCCAATATTTTCAGTAGCATATTTTCTTCCATTTATAAACTCTAAGTAAACTTTGTTTTCCTTCTTTTTCTGCAAGAGCTAGTCTAATGAGAGTAAGTTAATATAGTGACATTAAGCATTTCCAACACTTCTCCATAAATAGTAGGTATTAATAGTTCTATGAATTACTCTATATTAAAAAAAGGAAGACATGAGTCCACGGGGTGGGGGGGTAACAAACAAAAAACAAAAAACAGCATTTTATGAAACACTAGGCTTTCTTGTGAAACTTTATTTTTATAAATGCTTCATCATGGAATCTTTGTTATTACTTGATCCATGTAGTTTATGGTTGGTAATAATTATATGGTATTGACTATAATAAAGCTACCCACAAATAAAACAAAAAGCCTTATTGCCAAACCTATTATATTATTACTATGATATCTTGGGATGTAGCTATGTTCCACTTGATTACTTGCAGCCATTTAGCAAAGTGATTAAGAGACAGTACTCTAAAGTCAGACCGTCCGCATAGCAACCAAAGTTCCAAACACTTCTAGCTATGTGACATTGGTTGAGCTAGTTAACCTCCTTAATTCTCATACATTTGATTTATAAATTGAAAAGAAGGGCATACTTATCTCATGAGGTTATTACGGAAAAGACAATTAGGCAATCCAAGTTGAAGTCAGACCCACAAGAAGTGCTCAGTAAATGTTTGCTATTATTTTAAATATCAGGTTGGTGTATAAAAGCTCATAAATTATTCATTTATTTCTAGATTAAAAGTGATTCTACAGAAACTAATGCCTCTAAAGTGCTGAAAACAAAAACAATAACAACAAAACATTAGATCACTTGCAAATTAATGTCCACACAATTTTTTTTGACAAAAAGCCACCATCCAAATTATCATTTAGCATTGCCATGCTAAGCCAAGTACTGCGTCATTTGGATTCCAGGCAGGCAGACAGGTATGCCATCATATCAGGGGTGTCAGCTGCTAATCATCCAACTATAGTATACCTTTAAATATCAAACCAGTTTCAAAAGTAACGCTCTATTTTATGAAAAAAAATCATAGGTATTTATTATAGGAGAAAACTGAAATTGTATGTTGGTGTCCTACAGGGACGGAGGAATTAGGATTCTATAGAAATTAGAGATATTTTCGTAGCCATCACAACTTGATGGTGGCAACAAAATATTTGTTCCTGAGAATTGAGAGGGAGACTGTGTAGACCGAAGAGATCAAATTAACACTGATGTGAGTGACTATGGTGAAATCAATCTGAATCTCCCATAAGTGATAAGTCCTTTTACACAGAAATGTGACAATGTGGGTTCAGAACACTTAAATAATTGAATTATAATATATGCTTTGTAGTCTTTTTCGATTACTATCGGCATTATATTTGCATTAAAATTATGCATCAGTGAATGATCCACAACTGAAAAAAATGTCCTTTAAATAAATAAAAATTGGTTGAGATTTCTAGTGGCCAGGCATAGTGGCTCATGCCTGTAATCCCAATACTTTGGGAGGCTGAGTTGGGAGAATCACTTGAGCCCAGGAGTTTGAGACCAGCCTGGGCAACACAGAAATACCTTGTCTCTACAAAAGAAAAAAGAATTAGCCAGGCATGGGTGGCAGGTACCAGTAGTGCCAGCTACTTAAGTGTTGAAGTAGATGAATTGCGTAAGCCCAGGAGTTTGAGGCTCTGCTGAGCCAAAACCATGCCACTGGACTCCAGCCTGGGTGACAGAGTGAGACCTTGTCTCAAAAAAAAAAAAAAAAATCTAGAGTACAGGCCTAGAATATATATTTCTTGGAAATGTAATACATCTATGTGTCTTTCAGATGAAGAGTCCAGTAGATTACACTGGCAGAAATTCTCTTTATTTGAATAAAATGGGAAAATAAACAGGAAGAATGTTTTAAAACATCCCCATATCACATCTACCTATGTAGTCATTTTCATTATTTTGAACACGCAAACTGAACTGATTGCCAGAAATGTGATCATCTTCTTTGTACAGGATAAATCTCGTGCCTAAAAAGTAAAAATCGAACTCCAAAATGTTAACATAAATTATGCAAAGTAGAGATTTGGGGTCAATTTGACTACTCATGGAATAATCATTCATAAGGATCTTGAATGGCATGGACTATATTAACCAAATCAATCAGGTCATTGCTAAGTTCTCATTTGTATAATTTGTGAGTAAATAAATCATAACTAATAGAAAAAAGTATAATTACATGTTGAGCTAAGCATGGAACCCATTTATATCCACCATTGATTGGGAACATTTGTGAATTTGTAAAAAGTACCTCGATTTGGAGGAGTCAGAGTTGAATTTCAATCTTCTCTGTCAACTTCCAGCTTCATCCTTGAGCAACTCAATTTTCTGATATTTACAATAAAAAAATACTTGTTTAGAACCTACTATTCTGTAAGCTCTGTTATAAGCATCTATTTCAGTATATATTTGCATTTTATATTCAAAATAATTCTAATAGGAAGGTATTCTATATAGGTGGGAAAAATAAAATATATGTGGCTATGAGCTTTCATGTTTGAAAACTCCCATAAACAGTAAAAAAAAATTTAATTACTATATCTGGCCTATTAAAGGAGTTAGAAAATTGAACAACAAATTAAGAATGCAGGTGACAAGAAAGAAGAGCTAACATCAGATAATTAAGTACTCCATGGATCTCAATAATTTTTTTGGAATCTGGGAGGCTGAGTTCTTAGAACTAATGATATAAAAGCAATAAATTTAGGAAAGAAAACAACATTGCACAATATAGTTTATTCATTTATTTCTATATTTTTATTACTTATAATAATATCTCATAATATACCAAGTAATGTCCTATAGCATAGCACATGAAATCAACAGTTTTCTGTACACAAGACTTCCAGGTAACACAAAACTGTGTCTTTTAAGAGGAATGAGACAGTTTACTTTTTTAGAAAAAGGACTTTGTGCTTGAGAATTAGTGAAATTAAAATAATTGAGCTTCAATGCATTTCAATTAAAATATGACATACTTTCATTAAGTATTTACTATGTATTCTATATCTAAAGAATTTACCAGACACAATATAAACATAGTAATGTGGCAGTTAAGGTACAGTAGACAAAAAGGAGAGGCATCAGAAGACAGTGTATCGGGAGTTACAAAGAAACTGCATAGTCCATTATTTCAAAAAAACCAAAATTATAAAACTTATTTTCATTACATTATCTCTTTTATTTTCAACCAGTATAAGAAAATAAAAGCTAAAATGTTTATATAAGTTTAAATGAAATGGTATATTCCTAGGAAACGAAGTATGTAAAATTCCAAATAAAAACAAGTCTTTTTTATTCCCCTCCTGCTTAGCCCTCTTTAAAAGACAATATGAATCTTATCAACTTTTCGTGTCTTCTAAAAATGTATTTGTTATAGAATATTTATGAGAATGAATACAGAAAATCATACAGAGAATGGATGATTTAGATAGACAATTCTTGGGAGACACAGAGTAAGCAAATAAGTTAGAAATAAAAGAATGCATAAATATAGGGTAAGAGATGAAGGATGATGGTTAATAAAGAATGGCGAAAATAGAATATCAAACTACTAAATGTTTTAAGAGAAATTACAAAATATGTAGATGATATCAAGTCAGGAAGAGCACAAGGTGGTCTGAATGTCATAAACAAAGCATACTTTGCAGAAAACTTTTCAGTGGCAATGTTAACTAAATAAAATAAAAAATTGCTATCACCTACTGGTCCATTCTTACCGGGGCTTCAAGGAAAATAATTAGTCTTTCTCGAACTGCAATGAAAGAAAGGAAGGAAGGAAGGAAGGAAGGAAGGAAGGAAGGAAGAAAAAAAGGAAGGAAGGAAGGAAGGAAGAGAAATATCACGGGGAAGAGTTACAATGAGTACAAGCAGGTAGAGAAATGGTACTGTGAAAAGTAATGGAATGTATTGAGAGCTATTTTCACAATTAATTGAAGTTTCCTTTTTTTTATTTTAAAGATGTGGGGTACAATTCAGGATTAGGCATACAAGTTGTCATTGTACAGGTTCCAGATGTCACAGTGCAGCAAACTGATAGAGAAAGAGAAACAGTGCAAGGGAAGATTAGGCAAGAGTAGCCACAGTTTACCAGAGTACGCTGGACAGAAGACTTTCATTTTAAGTTATGTGCTAAATTGAAAGAAGTAATTTGAAAATATGTGTCATAACTAGAAGAAATTTCAGATCACGTGACTGAGGCACCATGTATAAGACAGTCATTGGCTTCCTCATCAGGCAGATTTTTCTCAAATGCAACAGAAAAGCAGCTCCATATAAAGGGAAACATGAATGAGCACCTTCTGAAACTGTGCTAAGAGCATTAAATAAGTAATGAACATGTAAATGTGTTGTCGGTTAGAACAAATATTAGTTATCCCCAGCAGGGAACATAGATGAAAAGAGCAAGATTTTTGTAGCCAGGCAGTGAGGGGTTGGATATTCAACCAAAACTTACTAGCCATGCAGTCTTTGTAAGGTTAGTTAATACCTCTGAAGTGCAGTTACTTATTTCTAAGATGTAGACAAAAAAGCATGGTATTTCTGAGACAATTAAATGAGCCAATAAGGACAAAACATAGTAGGATCTTATTAAGTATGTATCCCTACTCTTTGTGCTATGGTACTCTTCTGTAACTTCCCATACATGCCTTCTTCCTGAGCAAAAAACCTCTTCACCTTGTCAGCACGGTCATCTTCTACTCTGTATCCTCTAAAATAAAATCACGTCCCATCTTAGAAAACAGATTCCACGTTAACTCTCTGCACCATCATAAAAGCTTGCCCTGAATGCTACTATAAGACTCATATTCTATTGCAATTAAATTATGTGCTTACAAGTATAACTCATACAAAATGTGATTTTTTTTAGAATATGGAAGATATGCCCCACATATCTGAAATTTCTGGTTCCTCACAAATATTTTGGAAATTATACAAAACAAAAATGTTTAAGAAAATTGAGTGAACCAGTTGTTTGACAAGTCTCTAATTTTGAATAAAGATACACTACCAACTTCTATAGAACACAGTTACAAAATCAACACTGTAACTCAGTGTAAAGTGGATAATCTAATCAAATAAGCTAGTGTTATTAAAAAAGATAAATAAATAGTGTTGGAACTCTTGTTGTTGGTTCCCATAAATGTTTTTAAAGCATAGCATGGTCAAATTAATTTATTGTGAACTTTCAAGGAAAGAAGACAACTAAAAACCCATCAGTTTTATGATTGAGTGAATATTCACTACTGCTTAGCCAAGTTTTATGGTGCATACTTTCAACTGTTCATTTCAAGGCAAGAAAAGTGCAAATATTTTTAACAAAAAGATGTATATACTATTGTAAAATGTTTGCAAAAAAAAGTAGCTTGTCTTGTGACAAATTTAGGATACATAAAACAATCCAAAAAAACACTGTGAGCATCATTGTTGAGTGAAATAACCCATAGGCAACAATTGACCCAGCAACACACGATTTATATTTAGAAGACTTTCCAGTTTCATCAAAAGAATCACTTCAGTCTGAGTTATGTTTTATTCATTCAGTGGTGTGCCAACCCCCTGATAATTTGGGATACTTAATCGTATTGGTCCGCTAACAAACAGAATGTGCAATTGAGCAACCGACAGGAGGTCTTTATTTATTTTAGGTTACTTTAGCAAAGTGTTTGTAGATGTTGTATGAGGATGAGTTGTATTTAAGTACAAGATTTGGACAGATTTTTATGTGTCCCCTGAGACTCTGTCTTTTCCCAAACCATAATGAAAAGGGAACAGTTTCAAATATCTATATTTTAAGCCCACAATATTTGACCCAGTGGTAAATTAAAGAAAGTTGATGAAAGAATAACTCCAAAATCAGTTTGAGGAACAAAGCTTTCTCAGCAAGAAGCAAGAAATGTAGTGATCTTTTGCTTCATGAAAGCAGTTCCATTATGTAAATGTGAAAGGTTTTTCTGAAAATTACCAGATGATAAAGAAATTTGCATGAAGAACAATCATTCTAGATATCTCCGCAATATCTGCATTCAGATTAATCATATTCAGTAAAATAATCCAACATAATTTGTAGGTTAGGAAACACAATCAGGTATCAACATGAAAATCACTCATTATTTTCCTCTGAAAAGCATTTGTTTTTCATTATTATTGACAACATTGTGTTAAACACTTTTTTAAGGTCAGCTTTTCCAGACAGTATAGCTTGTGGTTCTCTTAGTTGAAAAACTGCAGTTTAGTCTTTTGGGAAATTCTTCAAAATTATTGTATGTCATGCTTTAAGTTACAGAAAATATAACTTTATTTTAAAAATCAAATAAAATTCAACCTCTGTAGGTTTGTGATCATCTCTAGTGTTGCTTTTTTTTTTTTTTTAGAAAACAATAAATGCAATTTTATTCCTCAGCAAATATTCCATGTGCCTCTTCAAACCGCTATTTTAGTTAGGTTGAGATCATTTTTCTGTTTTGGCAAACAAATTCGTTATGCAGTTGGTGTATGTCACTATCTGAAAAAAAAGAGTTTTAAAAACCTGATTTTTTTTTTTTCATTCTTGTCATTTATAGATTCGACAAAGTGAAGGCCACATGTTGAGTCTAGGCAAATAAAGGGAGTCTAGATCACTTAAGTTCCTGAGTGAAGAAGATCCCAAATAAATCACATCTAATTTCCTTTCTCTTGAGGGATAGGCAATTCTTTATGATTTAAGTCACTGAGTTGTCTTTTCTTTTTTTTTTTTTTTTGAGTTGGAGTCTCACTCTGTCGCCCAGTCTGGAGCGCAGTGGTACACTCACGGCCACCCCAGCATCCACCTGCTGGGCTCCAGCGATCCTTCCTCCTCAGCCTTCCAAGGAGCCGGAACTCGAGGCGGGCGCTACTACGCCCGGGTAATTTTTTTCTATTTATTGTAGAGATGAGGTCTCGCCAAGTTGCCGGGGCTAGTCTCGAACCTATGGGTTAAAGCAATCCGCTCACCTCGCCCTCCCAAAGTGTTGGGATTACAGGCTGAGCCCCCGAGTCAGGCTGATTTTTTTATTTTTACTGTTGTGGAGGCAGCTCAGTTTATTTACCCTCACTAATACCCATAGGAATACCAAAGGTTGACTGGAATAATGAAAGATAAAGTTACGTGCCTAGCAATTTATGGAGTTGTTTTATGAAAGCTTGTCTTCTGAATTTAAATCCTATGCGTTGTCCCTGTTCTTAATGCAGTAGTAGAGTTGTGGGACAGATGTCTTTACATTTGTAATCTTCAAAGGACTTATGATGCAAGAGATCCGAGGTAATTTATGAAAAGTGGTCTCAGGGGATTTGGTAAAGAATAAAAAGAAGGGAACATTAAAGGATTTAGATTTTAAATAAACGCTTTTATTATGTGTGCACAAATTTTAAAAAGAGTTGATTAAAGATACATACACAGGCGCATGTGTGCGTGCGCGCGCGCGCGCGCGCGCACACACACACACACACACACACTATATTTTAAGGCCTAAAATTTCATGTGTTGCCTCGGCGTGTTTTAGCCTCAAAGGGCCCTAGAAGCCTAACCACGAGTTCCCACATTACCAACAAATATGTCTCCCAGTCTGTGAAAAAGACACTCCACAAAGCTAGTCGCTGTATCATCAGAACCAGCGGTACCTCCCTGGAGCCTTTAACCTCATCGGTTTACTTTTCTGCCAACCCACGAAATCATCCAAACAAGGCAATCGCATTTCTCCCACAGGAACCAGGAGGCAGTCTCCAATGCCTTGTTACCGCAAAACCTGTCTGCCACAATCTCTGCATGTTCACTCTAATCCGGAGTGCAAACCCCTTGTGACCCTGGTGGCATGCCGTATCCTCATCCCCCAGGCTATGAATATATGTGACTAATAAACTTTTGTCAATCACACCTGTCCAGAGTGGGATTCTGCGTGTTTCACCATCTCACATCATTTAGGGCAAAAGCCATTCTCCTTCACCAATACTGTGAATAGGAGGTCATCAGAGTACACACACACAAACACACACATTAGTTCAAACTTGTAAGTAATTTAATCAACATCTTTAGCAAGTGAAGATACTAAAGTTAGAGATTGAGAAGGGGCCAGGGAAGAGAAATATATGCTATAGGAAAGATGACTAACAGTTAAATAAAGATAAACAAACTGAAAAAAAATTGCCCAGTAGTTTTGAACTGCTGATAAGGGACTGAGTGACTGTTTTCAGTAAGTATAAAGATCTTTTGGAAGAAAAAAATACGTTTTTATGTTACCCCTCAGCAATATTCAGCAGAAGAGATAAAATGAATGGAACGATCTATTCATAGTTGGAGAGTGTTGAAATAGTTATAACAATGATATTTTGTCAAAACTGTTGAACTTGCACTAAATACATGGTAACAAACATTTTGGAATGTGTCAGCTATGAGGGTTACCAGATAACAAAAAGAAAAGCTTATTTTTTTATGTAGATTAAGAATACACTGAAGGAGATATTATAATTTACTAGGTAATTCACATCCTGCTCTGTGTGGTCAAAATGGCAAACACTATCCCTTTAAAATTTTGCACTTCAAAACTTAAAAATGAGTTTCACATAGGATATAATATGTTTTCTCAAAGTAATTGATTCAATGAACTTTTGAGTAAATATATTGTAGTTAAAAATAGTAATAGAATTGAGTACACTTAAGTCAGTAAGATTAAACAATACTGAAGTTAAAGATTCAAAGTTATGATAACGTTTATGACCAAGAAAAAATATAATGAACAAGTAGACTTCACTAAACTTATTTCTAAATGTGGGGACAATATTATTATGAATTGTGACTATATTCATAGTTTATGTATCTATATAGGAGATTAATCGACCACTATTCATTTGATCCATCTGTGTGTTTGAGCTCCATTACACAACTTCATGCATAGGAAATGGATGCACTTATCTTCATATAATTTCTATAGGTGCTATATGTATGTTGGTATTCTGAAACTATTCTAAGTTTATAAACACCTGCCTCTAACTCTTTTGTGGTTTTAAAACAGTAGTCATAAATAACTAATATTTATAAGCAATATTAAGAAGCAAGTTTAAGTCATGTTTCTGTATTATAATTTGCAAATTAATTCGTTTATTCAAGCTTTTGGTTCATATGTATTTAATGATAAAATAATGACAGAACCTATAAAGCAGAATAAGTGGGGGGCATAAGTCAGAATGAACTGGCATGTTACTATTTGTGCCTTTGTAATATCCTTATATTCAAACATCTAAAAAAACTAACAATGGACCTGTCCTGTCAGAACAGCAGGCAATAATTTAAGTCAGACATCTCAGGAGGCAGAGTCATACTAGGATTTGGGTTCCCCATAGGAATTTATGGTAGCAATCTAAATGGATGAGCACATACAGTGTTTCATAAGCTTCAAGCACTCCCGTAGTATTTTAACGCCATTCATATAACCCCCACTCTGCAGTATATAATTGACATTTTACAGCTGTATTTGGAATAGTTCTGGTGCTCCTAAGATGCTTATTTAAGAAATGTTCAAGTGCTCTTGTGTACAGTTGGATAGCATAATGGATTGTTACCAGTTCTTGCAGGAGTTTCTGGAGGTGTTTGTAAAGAGCCCCAGGTCCTTGTGTTGCCATTTACTTGATGCTTTTTGGTTTAAGTTAGAATCGTGTTAAAGTAAAAGCTACCATGGAAAATACTTGACTACTTTTTCAAAACCTCATACTCCACTTCTGAACAAGCTGATGAGAAAGCCCAAATACCGTCTTCCTTGTTGACAGCAAGTTCAGACTGTAAACCCCAGTCCATGCATGGGAACTCTCACCAGCTCCACCTCCTATGAAAACAAACAAATAAACAAACAGATAAACAAAAAACCCAAGCCAATCTTCTCTGGCTGCTCTCTCAAGCTATTTTTCAACATGCTTGGAAACTTGACCTACTTTCTCCAGAAAACCCCATTTTGTGAATAATAAACATTTTCACACCCTGTTGGTGTGTGTGTCGTATAATCAGTCTTGACAGCTGTACCAAATTTTGAGTGTTAGAGTTCCATCCTGACTTCATAGAATGACTGCAAATAAATGAACAAAAAAAGCGGGAATTTTATACTAAAAAAAAAGTGTAGTAGACAAAATAATTCATTATGACAGTCTTCATTCTCTATTTTTAACACTATTTTTGTCACTTATTTCTGCAAAACAAAGACAAATTTACTTGCTTAATAGATTTGATTCTGCATAGAATGTAGAAACCTCAAGAATGTCATGCTCATCCCAACAAGGAAAAAAGTTGATTTTTTTGTCCCTGAGAAATAAAGTACAGCTCCATTGCTTTGAGGGTAAGGGTAAAAATTAAAAAGCATTTTTTTTTCTTTTTCTTCTCTCTCTCTCTCTCCCTCTCTCTCTCTCCCTGTATATATATATATACACGCACACACATTCAGAGTAGGAATTAGACAAGGGACAAAGACCAGAATGTTGAAGAACATCAGTTCAAAACATTAAAGAAATGTTTTGTTTGGACTTTTCACCATCATCTCATCTATGTCGATACTTTTTGCTGTAATAGACTTTATTAAATATATATTTATACTGATTCAATTTTTACTTATGCCTTCTTGAGCCCAAGCTTAAAAATGTGTGCTAGGTCAGACAAGGGGGTCTGTGACCTGGTGCCACGGATAAGATGCAAAGAATTGCACAGAAGTTTTATTGAAACATATAGTTTAAAGAGAGAGAAGGGGGATCCACCTCCTCCATATTTGTGAGGGAACCAGAGCTTAAAAAGAAGCATAGCTGGCCATAGCTCAATGAACACATGGCTGAGCCAGAGCTTAACCACAAAAAGCTTTTTCTTCTCTAAGGGATGGCTAGGAAAATCTCTTGGACTCAGGATACTAAATCAACAAAAAACAATGGAAAACCACTGGTTTTATAATGGACGATTTTCCTATGCTATCATCAAAGAATATTCATGAAATTTATAATTTTTGTTATTGTTGAGGATTTTGTTAGTGTTTTATGATCAAATGAAATTATGTATTTTCTTTTTTTGAGCTTTATATATCAATATAGTTTTATTAAGCCAACACTATTAACTATGTTACATACATCCTTTAGATTGTAGTCTTTTAATCAGTATGATCTATCAACCCATATATTTTTAAATATCACTAATTTGTTGTGTTTCTATTTCCCTTTTATATTTATCTACCTTATTTTAATGGAATTTAATGCTTTATAATATATTATATAGATATTCCTTGACTATTTCACCCCATTGCAAATTGTTCCTCCTAATATTATTATAAAACATCTTTTTAAAATGTTTTTAATCTTAATATAATGAATAATAATGTTTTGTTTTGTTTTCTGATTTTCTTTTTTAATTTGACTGTTATGCTGCTTCCAATCTTTATGTTTCAATATTTTCTGAAAATTTTAAGAAAGATCGTAATCAATGGAAATTAATATTTTATTTTGAAATGCAATACAAAAATCTGCATTTAATAGATGAGTTCAGACCACAATGTTCTTTGAAAGATGTTGTCTTATTTGTGTCATATAGATTTGTTATGATATCTCCTTCAAAACTTTAAAAGTTTACAAAACATTTATATTTTTATGTTTGTGTACATGCTTAGATTTCTTCTGATTGAATGTTGGGTTTGTAATTTTTGTTGTTCTAGTAGTTAACTATTTAAACTTCATAAAATTGTAATGCTATCTTTTATTCGACCATCTCTTTAGACAGTATTTTCAATCATTTACATGAACACAAATATAATTAGCATATTTTCTTGTCCATTATCTTCCTATTCCTTTGTTCCAAAATTACAAACTTAATTGGTTATATTGACTTTCTAATCTTTTACCTTAAATTTGTTCAACATAATTTATAGAAGTAAAATACCTTTATTTCTTACAATATAATTGATGAAATTATCATATATTATCTCACATATTAATTTCTCTTTATTTTCTGAATGTATTTTAGTTAACACTTTATCTTCTTATTCAGGTTTTTTAACATCAACTTTGTTTATACAATGATCTTATTGACATTTTAGTTTTATTAAATTGTCTTATTTAAGTTGTCTTAATACTGTATATTTAAAATAATTTTGTCTCTTTGCCAGAGAGCACCTCTCAACAAAATATTTCTTCAAGAAAAATTCACAAGAAAGCTACATCCTCAACTAGTGTATGCAATGCATGAAGATATGTATATAAATTCATCCTCTCAAATGAATAATAGTTTGTTTGCAGCTTTTTGTTTTTAACTTTCTTTCTTTAAGGACTCTGTGTTTTATGGCATTGACTGCCACTATAAAAATTTCACAGATTATCTTCTTTATATCTTGATTTCTTCAAAATATTCTAAGGCATTGCTCTTTTATCTTTAAATTCCAAGAGTTTTTTAAAAGCAATATATTTTAACAGTGATTTATTTTTAAATTTTCCTTCTGACAACACTATGTTTTCAATTTTTTCTGAGACACTTTTAGAGAACCCAAATAGAATTGATTCCTACTGACTAAAATAGGGACATGTTTTTTTAATCACCCATAAAGTTTGTAAATACAATGAATTAAAGTGGCAAACACAAATTTGGTAAGCACATAACTTTATAATGACACTTAAAAAACATGATAGCTTTTAAAATATACTAGGAAACCAACTGATTATTTGGGAGTCTGACAATTAAGTGGAGAAATTCAAACATTTATCTTGCTCTTCCTTTATGAACTTTACCAAGAGTAACATTGTTGAGGAAAGTTTTTTTGTTTTTGTTTTTTGTTTTTTGAGTCGGAGTCTTATTCTGTTGCCCACGCTGGAGTGCAAGTGGCAGTCTCATGACCACTGCATCCTCAACCTGCTAGGCTCAGGTAATTCTTCCGCCTCAGTCTTCCAAGTAGCTAAAACTCCAGGCACGTGCTACCACACCCAACATATTTTATGATTTATTGTAGAGATGATGTCTTGCCATCTTGCCCAGACTGGCCTTGAACCCGTGAGCTCAGGCAATTCTCTTGCCTCAACCTCCCAAAGTGCTGGGATTACAGGTTTGAGCCACCACACCTGGCTGAGGAAAGTTTTTTTATTTAAAAAAATATTCCAGCCGTTGTCTTGCTAGACTCTGGTGTGGCCATGTGCTCTTTGAGCTATGGCTGTCACCATGTTTCCTGGCTTTGGCCCCCTCCCCCACCTTGGGGAGATGAATCTCCTGTCTCTCTCTCTCTCTCTCATTTACTTTTAAATATACTATATTTTCTAATCTAAAAAAAATCCACTTCATAATTGAAGAAAGAATCTTGCAATGCATAAGCAATGGATGAATGCAGACAATGATCATCAAAAGCTAAGAACACACACAAAATTAATACATTTTATTCTTTCTGATGGAAACATAAAATACCCCCAGTGATGTTAAGCTTTGCCAGGGATCTTAGCCCCAATCATCATTTCTTTGGATATAAGGTCCAATTTTTGGAAAATACATCAAAAGAAAAATGCATTAGACCATAATATAGGGAACAAATCCAAATCATGAGAAACTTTATTAGAAACATGACTTGAGTTTTTCAATAGACAACAAAAAAAGTCAATGAAATAAAGAGATGGAGGGAGATGCAAAGGATTAAAATAGTCTTTGAAATACAATAATTCTAGCATATGGACCAAAAGTAAAACTTTTATAGAAGGACATAAGCAATGTGAATATTTGTAGCATTAAGATATTAATGTTTTATTGCTAATTTAGAGTGTGAGCAGCAACAACATTGAGTTATGTGCAAAAAGTGGATTCTTTGTTGTTTATAAGTTGATAACATCTAATTTGCAGATGAAAATAATTTTTAAAGTGTGCTTCAAAATACTAAGGAAGTGCTTGTGAGTGTAGTAAAAAGAAAATAAGTTTTTTATGAGTTGATAAATATTTGAAGTTTCATAACATGTACATAAGCATTCTTTGATTACTACCTTTTTCTGTATATATATATTATATATAATTTTACTTTAAAAAAACAAAAAAACCCTCTCATAATGTAAGGCAAAAAATAATGTATACATTCATAAAAACAATTTTAGATCCATACCTACAACTTAGATTATAATTATGCATCATAGGTTAGAACACAAAGTAAATTTACATATGAAAAATAAGCAAGATATATAGTATAGCATATTGCATTATTTTTGTTGTTAAGTTATTAATTGTTTCTAATGTTATTTGGACATCTTACTAGAAATCTTCAAGAGTAAATGATAAGCTATATACAACTCATAAAAGTTTACTTATAATACCTAGATATGAAAGAAGATTTAAGAAAGCATAATGTTTTAGAAAAAGAAAAAAACTAATAAAAACTTATGCTAACTATTCTCATATCCTTTATATTTTATTTTCTCACTCAATTACCACCAGATAAAATTATCTGTTTCTCCAGGATGTCTTTCTGGGAAAAATAAATGATTCAATAAAATTTTTGGCTAATTCTCCTAGCCTTTATTTTTTGGCTGCATTTAAATTTATTTTTAATATATATGTATTATACAACTCCATCTTTTGAAATATGCTTTGTGTGCCTTGTAATAAATAAGCAATCCCTTAATCATCCAAACATTTAATGGTATTGAAGAAACAAAAGATATTCTTAAAATTCTATTTAGAGAATGCCTAAAATAGCTTCAAACAATGCCACATTAATCCTTTACGTAGCAAATAATTCATCCCGGGGATTAATAAGTTAAGACAATATAATTTACTTTTTCATTCCTAGTATATATTCTGTTAATTCTATTTTTTTCTTAGCTACTGTACGAAAATATTTGTGATGGACATGACGATATTAAAATAAATTTATTGTGGTCTTGCTATGTACAAATAATTCATTTGGTATTAAAAGTACCAAAAAAGTATAGTAAAAAAGTATAGTAAGGTATCAAAAGACCTTACTATAATATTATAGGATAATTAAATAAAAAATCAAGTAATGAGAATTTGAATGAGAGACCAAAATACACAGAAAGAACAGATTCAAATCTGCAGAATGTAAATTTCTGACATTCTATTTTAGTCCTCCACACTCACATTTCCTGTTGTTGTTGTTAATTACTATTTTGTTATGTGGGATATATAACTGTGTCTGTTTTGACAGAAGGAGGGGGGATGAAAGGGAAGAGAAAGAGGAGAAAATGATGAGAGACTGATGTTCAATTTAGGAGCGTCCTTAAATATCAATATTAATCAGCTATTGCAGTTTACTTTTTTAAAAAAGGCACCATGAAATCAATGTTTTTCAGGAGATTTGAAGCTGTCAATTGTTTTAGAGAGTTATTTTAATTATTTTGGTAATTGTTTCCTTATCAACTTTCTATAAATTTCCAGAGAAGCAAAGTGGGTCTGTTATTCCATCCATAGACAGAATCATAATTCTTTAGGAATCATCGTCTATGAGGTAAACTTCAATAGTTCTGAAAAGAAACATGAGTGCCACTTCATGCAAAATATATATCAAGATTTTGCAAGACTTTTGGGAACTTATTCTCTAAAAAATCATTATTATATATTATTATTATACTCCATTAAATTTGAATGTTTCTATTTAGAAACTCTAGAAACGTGAACAAAAATGTATATAAATTATTATTTATCTCAAAATGAATATATTATTTTAGAATTATTTATGTCTATAATAACAATTCTAAAGTCACTTGCCAATCATTTTGATATTTAATTTTTTTTACCATTTTATTAGTGATTGACCACTAAATAATTTTAACAGGAAGATGGTATCCAATGATTTACAACTCTTTTGCAGTATTTCTTTATGACTGGATGTAAATTTTCAGTGATCACTTATTATCAAATTTGATTCTACAGAACATAATCAAAAGTGCAAAATGGTAAAACGAGTTCTCTACTTATGATAGGTGCTTTATATTGGGAGAGATAACATCCATGTATAATAACACATAGATGACTCAGGGAAATGAGCACTGAGAGTCTGGCACTACAAAATAATACTATTATTGAGATTTTGTGTTTGTTACCAGTGTTCTGTACTGAGTTCTTGAATTTAAGAGCAAGTAGAAAGTAGCATGGCAGTTAGCAGATTTATTAAAAGTGAAAAGTGCATGGTAGTTAGCAGATAGTTAAAAAGTGAAAGCAACAGAAGAGTACACACCTTAGGGCAAAGTGTAAGTGAACACAAGAAAATGTCATTTCGAGGATCTTTGGCTTGTGGTTTTGGGGAGTGATAATAATGAAGCAGTGGAATAATCTATTAAAGGATGAATTTTTCTAAAAAACAGGTGAGAAGCTCATGTGATTGAGGTGCCACCCAATTTATTACTAAATGGGCAGGTTTAGAACTGTCATGATGTAGGAAGATGTTTTATTTAGTATGTTAATAAGTGTATAATGAAGGTAAAAGTAGATCATGGTTATCTTAGGTTAACCTTGGCTTTTGTTGTACATGCTCCAGGCACTGCCTTGGTGGTCAGCTTTCAGTCATAAACATCTTAAGAAAGAGGATGTAGGCTGTAGCAGACATATTGGGTGAGAGTTATTTTAACAGTTTTTGAAATATTTTAGCAACCTTGAATTTTGGATAAGTTTGCATGAGTTTCCACTGGTTCCTTACTTTTCCTACTGCCTCCTAAACTTTGTATATTTTTACTCTAATCAGCCTACCCTATCAATACTAATTAGTGTTCCTGATAAAGTGAACCATTTTCTTATATTAGCTAAACCAAATGAGTAATCATTTAAAATAGAGACTGATTATCTTTCTTGGAAAAATTATTTAGACAGTCTCTATCTATATATAGACTTTTATACATAGACTATATATCGCTATATATAGTCTTTGTGTACCTAATTATTTTTGCTTTTTCTTTGCTATTTATTATTTTCATGATATTTTATAAAAATAAAAATGGCAAACCATATAAAAATATTTTCAGTAGAATAGAACTGGTTTGAAAATAACATGCATTCCTATTTTCCTTGTCAATGCCAAAAGTTGCAGTAAGCAAAACCTTTGTGGGATATCATTTCAGGATGCCAATGTGTTTTCTTCTGGAAATGAAGCAAAAAAATCAAGTTGCCTAAGATCATCAATATGCTACACCACCATCAGTGCACTCACTTGAGCAAGCAAAACATTTGTTTTGATATCACCCTTGTTGGGCTTCTCATTTAAATGGGCAATTTCCAACTAGATATAAATTATCATCTTTATTATTCTGAATGCTTAAAGCTCCCTAGCATATTGTAAAATAAACAGCAGTTGCATAAAGATATTAAAAACAGTAAACTAATGGCACTCTTTTAAAAATAAGTACTTATATATTTAACCAAAATAAAAGTACAATAAAATAAATAGGGTAGAAAAATAAACCATGAAAAATTATGAACAGGGAGAGAAATACAAGTGATATTGCTATGTATGATTAGAAACCCACTGTGGTTTCTATAAATCACATGGAATTGGTCTTTGAGATCCTTGATTAACTTTGCCCAATTGCTTAGATGATGGCGTGGAGAAATTTGATTGCTGTTTGGGTTATCCAACCTGGTTGCTAGGATGATCTCATAACCAGACAAATAATTTGCAGTCCAGTTATTTTGATTACACCTATGACTCAAATTGTTGATTTCATAAATTCATTTGGTGCTCAGATCTCAACTTATAAGTGACTGAGGTGATCAGACCATAGAAATGACTACAGTACTCAATTTTAGAACATAAAATCAGTGAATGAAATGAAAGAAAAAATAATTCTTATTCTCAATAGCTAAGAACTAATATAAAAAATGAAATCTTGTCTTCATAATGTAAATGTTCTCAGAATTGTTCTTTTTTAAAAAATTAAAATCAGAAACATTTTCTTGAAATTTTCTTAGCTGATCAAAAATCAGATTATGGAGTGGAGTCAGGGAAAATCAGTTCATTTCACTTCATATGAGGGAAGACTGAATTATTCATGATAGTTGAGTAGCATTCTTTAACTGATTATAATTATACAACAAATTAGGTATTTGTTTAATTGGAATTTGCCCAAGGAAGAATTTTACAATTTTGTTTTACAAATGTGGTTACTGCTAAACTTCTATTGACATAAAATATAGAACTCACTAAATAGTGTGGGTATCACCACTTCTCTTTTTCTGAGGGCAGCTTAAACCTTCAACATCTTTTTTTCAGAAGAGATAGTTAAACTAAGAAGGATATTGTCTGGAAAAACTGATTCTTAAAGATTGTAAAGATACAAATCAACCACGGGCGTATTTTTATCAAAGTTTCAAAAGTAAACTTACACACCGCATCCCTGTATGTATTTAAACCCAGCTTAAATTTATAGATCTTTTCACCCTCTAGTCCTGATTTTGCCAGCTTTCCCCATATAGTAAAAAATCCTCTAGTCACAAGCATTTTGTCAGATAAGTTGAAATACTTAATTTTCTAGCTAGACATTCTCAAGAGAATTTGAATGGAATAACTTCACCTTAAACAATGTAAAATACACACATCCGATGAAACAATGTTAAAAGATAAGAAAAACATCCTCTGCTAAATATCTTATAGATTATTTAATTATCACTTGTTAAAGTTTTTGTCTTTAATGTTAAAAAATGATTATTTTACTTATTTGGACTTTTTCCAAAAATTAGACAGGAAACTGAGGCACAGGAAATAAAGTAAGAAATCTTGCTTTTTGATAAAAAGCAAAGCACATTCACTCCATGCGTTTTCCCTGGAGTTTATTTCATACATTTCTTAAGACAAGAAGATAGTTGTGGTCTCAGGCAAGCACAGTTTACTTTCCCAATATTTTTATCCTTTTGGGAGAACAGAAAACAAGGATGTAGACCACGTCAAGACCACAGGCTCCATGTGGGAGAAATAGAACTTCAGAAAAGGCAGAATAGGAGTGAATGCATAGATCCCTAGGTTATTGGTTTTCTGTTATTAAAATCTCAGTATGCTGGGCCTTCTTTCTTGATAGATGGTTCTTACTCAAAATTACAGCTAATTTGGGGGGGTGGCAATGTCTCCGTTTAGAATTTAGACTTTTTTTTATAGACATGTCATCATTTTAGGAATTATATATAGAGATATTGTCTTAGTCTGTTTTTGCTGCCACAACAGAGAATCTGAGACCGAGTCATTTATAGTGAACAGAAATTTATTGGCTCACATTTCTTAAAGTTGGCAAGTCCAAGATCAAGACACCAGCAGGTTATGGCATGCTTTTCTTGTTCTCAGATTGGTGCCTTGCACACTGCATCCTCTAGAGGAAAGACAAATGCTGGATTCTCATATGACAAAAAGGTGAAAAAGCCAAGTGAAAGCTTACTCACCAATGGCTTTTTATTAAGGCATTAAACCCGCCCTTGAAGTTGGAATCCTCCTGGCCTAATGACTTTCTAAAGGCCTTACATGTTAGTACTGTCAGAATGCCAATTTAATCTCAACCTGAGTTTTGGAGGGGACAAGCATTAAAATCATTGCGGTTGTTTATAAATCATAGGGCAAGTAGGCAAAGCTTACATAGTCTCGCATAGATCAGACATTTTAAGCAGGCTGTCCCAAGAAGGTAGCATGGCCTTAACCGGGGCTCTGTGTAGTCAAAGGTAATTTTCAAAGAGGACTGAGACCAAAGATTTACAGCCACAACCATCTCCAGCAGCTGGAGGAATATGTCTTTTGTCTGAAAAGAAGATCTGGGTTTAGCAAAAAGATTCTTTTTAGAATAAAACTTAATATTCATAAACACATGTTCACTTATGCCTAAACTTGAGATTAAATTGTTATAAGCTTGTATAAGCTATAAAGGTATATACAGCGGGATATTTGTGGGTGGGTTGGGAGTGTATGGTAAATGAGGAAAGCATTAAAATTATCAGTTAGTCGGCTCGGTGGCTCAGCCTGTAATCCCGCGCCTTGGGAGACTGAGGTGAGTGGATTGCCTGAGCCCGCGGGTTCGAGACCCACCTGGGTAACTTGGCGAGACCTCATCTCTACAATAAATCAAAAAATTAGCCGGGTGTGCTAGCGCATGCCTGTAGTTCCAGCTACTTGGAAGGCTGAGGCGGAAGGATTGCCGGAGCCCAGCAGGTCGAGGCTGCGGTGGCCGGAAGCGGCCACTGCACTCCAGTCTGGGCGATCAAGTGGGACTCCAACTCAAAATAAAAATAAATAAATAAATAAATAAATAAAATTACCAGTTAATTCTGTTTAAAAATAAAGTTAACTCTCAAAAATCTTTGAAGATAAATGTAGAGATTTATTCAAGAAACTTCCCTATCCCTGACTAAATGACAAAAAGGGAATGACATTTAATATTTGAATATTTGTTCTTATTGTACGTATATGGCTTACCACGTTAATGTAAACTTCTATCTTTCTCTTAATTGCATTTCCAGTTTCATACATGTTCACATGAGTGTGCACATACACACACACGCACACACACGTTACTTCCTAGCACCTTCCTTAGTTGAAAGTCAAGACCAAATCTGCAACACTAGTTAGGAGAGATGTGTGAATGTCTTCCTTGTACTTCAGCTTCCTCAAATGCAAATAGATCAGCTAAATTATATCAGAAAAAGCAATTACATCATATACAAGGAAAGCATACCAAAAGATCAACAACATCCTCATTTATACACACTCAAGATCACGTTACTCTTATCTTTTTGTTTTCTAAATAAGCAAATCTCAAACGATAGACTGAGTGGTCATGGGTCTGACAGATATAAGAAGCTGTGCTGAGAACTAAACACAGATCTCTTGATGCTCTATGTGCTATTCTCGTCCCTACACCTCACTGTAGTATAATGAGAAAACAACATGCTTTCTTAACGCCAAAAAAAAGTGTGTAATATGACCCTGAAAATTTTTTTATTCCGGTGCATTAAGTATTAAGCAAAATAACAAAGTAGTTTCTAAAAATCAAATGTTAACTAAAACAATTTTCAATAAAAAGATATAATCTTAAAACTATCTGGATAAATCACTATTCATTTCCATGGTCATTTTCTACACAAGGCAACATTTTTCAGAGAGTAAATTATTGTCTCAGTTGCTAACCATGTAATAAGCCACAATCTTGCCAGTTCACGCTGTACAATCCACGTGAATGTTGTAAAAAAATTACATGGACGTAAGAAACTCTAAATACAAAGTAGAAATTTTAAAATGGTGACCATTTTTATTTCAGCAAAATACAATGCCTCTTATTTAAGGGACTGCCTATGTGTTGACCTCAATATAACCCTGATTTTTCTTCCTATTCTAAGGGAGTTTTCTTGCACTTTCTGATATTAAGCAAATAGCCTTAAGAACATTTTTACCAGTATTGCCTAGACAAATTTTTCACTCTTATAAAATTCAATATTGGTACTCTGATGTAGCAAAAACAACCTTAAAACCAAATCACAAAAATATGGTTTGATTCTTGGTTCTAAATTTTCTAGTTGTCAAATAACCCCAGACAATTTAACTAATTTTTTAGTGAATTTTGAACTGATTTCAAACTTACAGAAAGTTGCAAGTATAGTTTAGTTTTCCTCAGAATCCTAAATTCCTCAATTTTAAACACATACACATATTTATAATCATATGGTTATACATATATATAATTATGTGTATGTGTCGATATAAGCCCCATTCCAGGGCAGAAGATGACTGATGTTCCAGCTCAAGCAGTAAAGTAGGGAGACTAGATTCCATATTCCTCTGTCTTTTTGTTCTATTCAGGCTCTAAAAAAATTGGATGATGTCACCCACACTAGGGAGGGAAATCTGTTTTACACAGTAAACTAATGCAAATGCTAATCTCATCCAGAAATATTCTCCCAGACACACAAAGAAATAATCTTTAATGTAGGCATACATTGTCCCAGTCTAGTTTACATATAAAAGTAACCATCATGAACTCATCGCTTGTCAACTTGGCACTCATACACACCTCCTCAAATCATACTTAATTTCCAAATAAAGACAATATCTAGGTCATAATCCTGCCTAACATAATATATGTCTATCCTGCCAACAATAAAAAATGCACTAACCCAGAAAAAGAGGCAAAGGTGATCAAGTTACCTGCAAACTAAATTATGACATAGGGCTAGAGATTTGATATATTCCTATGGTAGGACAGTCAAGGTGTATTTCTGGTCTTGCCAGCTTAAAGCAAACTGTTTCTTGATGGTCCTTGTTGAAAAGGGTAGAGGGAAAAGATCAACAGCTGCATACCAGTTATCGGGTGATATGTTAATTTACTCAAGCAATGAAACCATATCTGCACAGCAACTGCAATTGGAGTCACTACCTGGTTAAGCTTACAATAATCCATTATCATTTTTAGAGATCCATCTGTCTTCTACAAAGGCCAAATAGATGAGTTCAAGGAGGATGTGGTGGGAATCACCACCTCTGCATCTTTTAAGTCCGTAATGGTGTCACTAATCCCTGAAATCTTTCCAGGAACACGGTAATGCTTTTGGTTTTCAATTTTCTTAGAAGAGGTAGTTCTAGTGCCTTCCGCTTGTCTTCTTTTACTAATAGCCCTCAATTCACAGGTTAGGAAACCAATATGGGGATTCTGTCAGATACAGGGTATATCTATTCTGATTATGCCTCCCAGAACTAAGGAAATAACCACAGGATGGATTCAGGGACCCATCAAATTTACTGTGAGGCAAATCAGAGCTAAAACTCTGTGGATCACATAACCTCCATAGGCCCCAACCGGGCCACAGGCTACATCATTAAATGCTGAATCTCTGCTTACTAATCCCATATCAATAAATTTGTCCTGATCAAACTTTATGTTCCTTCCACCATTATTCCTCACTCATCATATCCACTGCCATATATGTTCTCTGAATTTCAGTCTACATATAAGTTAGTAAATTTGAGTAGTCTTTTTGAGTGTAGCACATCTCTTCATGGTTCCCACTTTGTACCTCTAGGGGTCTGCTGAGACTTGTATCTAGTTATGGGTCTAGAAGCAAATAAGGGTGGTGAGGGGTGAGTCCTAAGTGGAATACGTATTGTTTTCTACAACAACTGCCTCAGAGGAGGCTATTAGAGCTTCCCAGGCATTGCAGGGTTAATAACCACAGATGGGGGTGGAGAGACCAGTACAACTATGGAGGAGGATGCTGCTACCACTGGGAGTGCAGAAGTCACATCCACTGGCAAATATGACTTATCAGAATTTAGAGGCTCAATGTCGCCAGCCTTTCCACATGTCCATACTGAAAGTTAAGGGATCCCATTCTTTCTCAATCAATACCCTTATTTTAACAGTAGACACCCTGAAAAGCTGGGAGTTCAACTTGTGTGATAATTCAGACAGGCACCAGATGAGATCTTGTGTTTTATTTTCAGCAGTCTCAGTCCTGCAGCTACAGAAGATAAGGGTTTTCTTCAGGATATAGACAAAAGTTTGTGCTGGGAATTTTAATCTCTGAGCTCATCCTTTTCTTGCATCACTTTGCTCAGATACATTAGAAACAGCCAGCCAACCTCTTTATATTCACTAGTTTCCTAAAAATATTTGAAAACCTCAAATACACAGTCACCCAGCTCCAGATATTTTGTGTATTCCTATTGCCAGATCATGGCATGGACTAGCAGTATACCTTTAGTCAGTAGAAATAGAGACATCCGAGTTTTAGATCTAATCAGATTAGATAGCAATTCAAAAACCCTGAAAGAAAGTGAAAAAAAAAAAGTACCCTTAAGATTCTCTTTCTCTAAAACCACTCTCCATATCAAAATCTGTATTAGTCAGGGTTCTCCAGAGGAATAGAGCCAATAAGATTAAGTTGGGGTTCTTCAGAGAGACAGAACAACTAGAAAGTCACTATAAGGAATTGACTTGTGTAATTATGGAAGCTAAGGAGTCTCCAGATCTGCCATTTCCAACTTGTTAGCTATAAATCCAAGAAAGCCGGTGGTATCATTCTGAGAAGCAGTCCATGACAGAAGAAGACTAATGCTCATGCTCAGCCATTGGGCAAAGAAAATGAATTCCCTCAACATTTTTGGTCTGTGCAGGCGCTCAAAGGATTGAATAACGCACATCATATTAGAAAGGGCAATCTGCTTTACTCAGTAAACCAGTTCAAATATGAATCCATTTCCCCTTTATTGGCAATAGTAATTTTGATAACTCAGTTAAATTTTTGTCTAGTTTATTTCTTCAATATAGTTTCTACAGTTTTGTATAAATATTTTCCTGTATAGCTATTATTTTTCTTTTGCAATTTATAAGCATTTTATAAGATTTTGAGATTATGATAATATCCTTTTCCTCATAGACCACCTACCCCATCATCTAGCACCTATTAGTGTTTCCTGACTAAATTAACTTCTGATATGACAGTTTTCAAATACTAATTTTCAAAGTCAAATATTTTTTAAAAACCAGGTGCTATTTTATTGCATTGGATATAATAGTACCTGTTCCTATTTATCTATACATCTGTCTATTTACCTGCCTGCCTACCTACATACCTACTTACCTACCTACCTATCATCAGTCAGTAAGGAATTATGAGTTATTTTATTCACTGGATTATAAGCTTATTTTTTAAAATTTGCATTGTTGTTCAAATATTTACAGATTTGAACAATGGATTAATCTTTAAGCTAGCTCCCATATCATTTTAAACGTCCTCAATCATTTTATATTTTTAATCTTCTACATTCTTGCTCTACAAATATTCCAGAATCATCATGTAGTATAACAACCATAACACTGGAATCATTCATTTTTCTATAAAGGCTTTTTTGTTTTGAGTGGAAAAAGATACTTAGAAGCAAGATTTGTGTGTGATGTATGACCTTTACTATGGCATGGTATTGGTTCTGGACTTTCTATGTTGACAAAAATTATAAAGTTTTGCAGATACTTCCAATATTAATCCATCATCCAACTCCAGGAGGTTACTGCTTATCTTGCCCTATTATTTACATATATATATATATATATTCTTTCACAATAAGAATCCTGGCTTTAGCGTCATCAATTTTTTGACTTATTTGCTCTATCCTGCAGTACACACTGATAATGCCAATAGGAAATGTATTCTTATTACCACAATAAACACACCTAGTTCAAGATCTGTGTGTAGTTTTTCTAAACTGAATATTTTAGTGAAAGTATTATTCAAATAGATTGTTAATATTGTTTTATTATTATTAACTGAAATCCATACTTCATTATTTTTGAGTTGTTATCTCAAGTCCTTTTGTTCTTTCAAAATCCCATCAAGGATATCATATTATATTTAGTTGACACTCTTAGGCTCCTCTCAGCTGTGATAGTTTGTCAGACTTTGCTTGTTTTTGAGACTTTGAGAGTTTTGAGGAATCCCAAACAGGTATTCTGTAGACTGTCCTTCAATTGAGATTTGTCTGATTTTCTCATGATTAGACTGAGATTATGTGATTCAGGAGGTGGAACACGGAAGATAGTGACAATTTTATCACATTATATGAACTAAACATACTGTCAACATGACTTATAATTTGCTATGTTAACTTGATAACCTGTCTGAGATATTTCTCATGTTTCTCCCAAAGTTATCCCCCTCCCCTTCCTTTTATACAATACTCATTGAAAAAAAGTCACTATGTACAACTCATACTTAAGCTACTTTCCTTGAGAGTAGAGTATTTACATAAATTGAGATTCTTCTTCACATGTGACTTGGGTTTGTTTCGACCTGATCATTTACTTATTTATATCAGCATGGACAAATGAAGATTTATTTTTATCATTTGGCTTATATTTCCAATACCACATTATTTTCTTTCTCCAGTTGTCCCAGCTTTAGAACAATTTGAAGGCATTGGAAGGTTTTGATTGGCTCTTGTGTTCCTTTGATATACACACATGAATTTATAAAGATTTTTGTTGTCGTTTCAGTTGGGTTTATTCATTCTTTCTTTTTTTCTTACTTTCTGGTACTACAAGTTTTGCCATTTAAATTATGTCACATAATTTAAATCATATGATAGATAGTCTTTTCAAACAGCATTCTTTCACTTAGCTCCAGATTCCTCTTATATATTTTCAACTTCATCCCTAAAATCGGTCATCTTTCTAAAGATTCGTGTTTTCTTAAATTGAAAAAAAAAGGCATCAGCAACCAAAATCTGATGCCAGTTATGTTCACTGCTACAGGCATATTATTGCTTCTAGAATTTTTCAACTCACAGAGCAAAGAAATATATGTGTATTCTTGGGAGGCTGAAGCAGAAGGATCACCTGAGTACAGCAGGTTCAGGCTGTGGTGGCCGAAAGCAACAAAGTGAGACTCTGACAGAAAGAAAGAAAGAAAGAAAGAAAGAAAGAAAGAAAGAAGGAAGGAAGGAAGGAAGGAAGGAAGGAAGGAAGGATAGAAAGAAAGAAAGAAAGAAAGAAAGAAAGAAAGAAAGGAAGAAAGAAAGAAAGAAGGAGAGAAAGAAAGAAAGAAGGAAAGAAGGAAATATATGTGTATAAACTAACTGTGTTTATATACATACCTATAAATATTTTTCCATGTAACTATCTGTGGTAAACTGAATAATGGACCCTCAAATAAGTCCAAGTCCTGGGGGTTATTCCACAGCCTGTGAATGCTACATTATATGATAAAAGAAATTTTCCAGATGTGGTTAAGTTAAGAATCTTAAAATGAGAAAATTATCCTTAATTATACAGGTGGATTCCACCTAACCACAACATTCCTTATAAGGGAATTGCAGCAGGAGAAAGCATCAGAGGATAAAATGATGCAATAATGGAAGTAAAGGCTATAGGGATGCACTCCGAAGTTGGAGAAAGAGGCCGCCAGACAAAGAACACAGGCAGCCATAGGGTGATGATAAAAGCAATAAATACAGTTATGCTCTCAGAGCCTCCAGAAATAACCAGCTCTACCAATAACTTGACTTTAGCCTAATGATTTTGGACATCTGACCTCCAAAACTGTAATAAAATAAATATATGCAGTATTATGTCACAAAATGTGTGGTAAATTTTATAGCAGCAATAGGAAACTAAATATATATATATATCTATATCTATCTATCTATCTATCTATCTATATCTGTATCTTTATCTCTATCTGTCTATATTAAGTGTGATATTAGTCTACTGATCTCTCCACCTCTAATCCAGAACCACATTGATTATTTCAGGCTCCTTTATTTGTTTATCTAACATCCTACTATATTAGTAAGAAACTTAACTTCCATCATCCACTATTCATTTATGTAACTGTTCTATTATAGTGCTTACATGTCAGTATCAGAATTGTTGACCATAACCCATGGAAAATGACCAAGCCAGTTAGAGTACAGTGCTTATGAACTGTTCTCTTTGTCTTTAATCATGCAGACTCCACTCAGTGCCATAGGTATATAGGACAGCATCTATTTCTTTAACATTCTTTAGAGAGGTTGATTAATACATTCATAGTATTAGACTGCTTTGCCACATTTTGCATTCTAGCCTGGGATTACTTGACCCCTTAAGCTATTATATTTTTATATCTGAAGATATTAAGTTCCACTATCTTTGCTGTAAAATTCTATGGATTTGGAAAAATGCATGTTATGTTTCAGAAATTACTGTATCATACAAAATAGTTTCCACATTATTTTACTGTTGTTATAGTTTTGCCATTTCCAGAATGTCACACAATTTAAATCATACAACAGATAGTCTTGTCAAGCAGCATTCTTTCACTTAACAATATGCTTTTAAGATTCATCTAAGTTTTTTCATGGTACAATAGCTCTTGTTATTGCCAAATAACATTTCATTGTATAAATGTAGCAGTTTTTTATCCATTAACCTATTGAAAGATATTATGATCATTTCTAGTTTTCTGATAATTATGAATAAAATTTCTATAAATAGGCACATGCAGATATTACGTGACAAATTATCTAGAGGGAGAAAACTGACAAATAAATATTCTCATATTTCGATAAATTAATGAAGTTTACTCCCAAAGAAAAAGTCATTATGGGACAGAGGCTAGGGAAACAGGGGGTCTATCTCTTCCACACAGAGAGAGAAATAAGAGTAATGGTGTGAATTATCATTGAATATTTGTAGTCAATATTTGGTCATTAAAGAATCATACTTGGAAATGACAATACAGAAATTCACATGGAAACCTAAACGACCATGAATAAGCAAAACAATACTCAGCAAAAGAAACAAAGTGGGAGGCAGCATATTTCCAGACATTAAACTTTACTATAAGGCTACAATAATCAAAACAGCCTGGTATTGGTACAAGAACAGTCATATGGACCAATGGAACAGGATAGAGATTCCAGAAGCAAAACCTCAATTTCTCAATCAACTCAACTTCAACAAAGCCTCCACTAACAACCACTTGGAAGAGGAGAACCTATTCAGTAATGGTGCTGAGAAAACTGACTGCCCACATGCAGACTGAAACAGGACCCTTACCTAGCACCATACACAAAAATCAACTTTAAATGGATCAAAGACCTAAACGTAAAACCTCAAACAATAAGAATCTTAAAAAATGCAGGAGACATACTTATGGAAATTGGAACTGGCAACCAATTCCTGATCAAAACCCCAAGTGTCCATGTCATAAGAGATAAGATAGACAATTGGGACCTCATCAAACTGACAATCATCTGCAAAGCAATAGAAACCATCAAGAGAGTGGGGAGACAGCCCACAGAATGGGGGAAAAAAATGCCAACTGTATATCTGACAAAGATCTAACCTTCAGGATGTACAAGAAACTAAAACGTGGCTCCGTGGCTCAGCCTGTAATCCCGCACTTTGGGAGGCCGAGGTGAGTGAATTGCCTGAGCCTGCGGGTTCAAGACCCACCTGGGCAACTTGGCGAGACCTCATCTCTGCAATAAATCAAAAAATCAGCTGGGCGTGGTAGCGCTGCCTGTAATTCTGGCTACTAGGAAGGCTGAGGCAGAAGGATAGCCGGAGCCCAGCAGGTCGAGGCTGCAGTGGCTGGGAGCGGCCACTGCACTCCAGTCTGGGCGACAGAGTGAGACTCCGACTCAAAAAAAAACAACAAAAAAAAAAACTAAAACGTGCCCAAAGGAAAACAACAACAAACAGCCCCATTAAAAAGTAGGCAAAATACATGAATAGACACTTCTCAAAAGAAGACATGACATACAGGAAGCCAACAGACACAGGAAAAAGTGTTCAGCCTCACTAATCATCAGAGAAATGCAAATCAAAACCACATTGAAATACCATCTAGACCCAGTAAGAATAGACATCGTTAATAAAACAAACAACAGTAGATACTGGTTAGGATGCGGAGAAAAAGGAATGCTCCACACTGCTGGGGAATGCAGACTAGTGAAGTCTTTTTGGAAAACAGTGTGGCAATTTCTAAAAGAACTAGACATTTACCTTCCATATGACCTAGCAATCCTTCTACTGGGAATATACTTGAGGAACTCAAATCATTCTACAAAAAAGATACCGGCACACACATGATTATTGCAGCACTATTCACAATAGCAAAAACATGGAGCCAATTGTGTTGCCCATTGAAACTGAACTGGTTTTAAAAAAATGTGGTACATACACAATGGAATATTACAGCTGTAAAGAAGGACAAACATATGGACTTTGCAGCAACTTGGATTGATTTAGAGTCTATAATACTAGGTGCTCTATCACAGAAGCAAAGAACAGAGTACCACATGTTCTCACTCATAAGCACACCCTGAACATTTACCATAATACTATAAGGAAAGGATTGGCAGCAGCAGGATGCTGCCAGGGTGGGTGGGGGAGGGAACACCAAATCAATAAGGCTACCTTATCTCAAAACCAGGCAAAGTGGGAACCAAAGTGAGGCCCAAACTTTACCAGTACGATGACCACTTGTATACCTAATCTTGAATTGTACTCCCAATCTTTAAAATAAGAAAAATTAAAAAAATATAAATAAATAAAGAATCATATGTTCTTTTTTAGACAAATATTTCATTAATCATATACAGGTGTTTTTATTAGCGAATTTCAAAAAATGATGGCTGCATTGCTTAGAACTTGGTTCATATTGATTTGGATATCATTGATGTACAAAATACACCAAACTTATCAGATGCTGTATTAATATCTCTCTCTCTCTTTCTCTCTCTTTCTCTCTCTCTCTCTCACTTTTTTTTTTGGTGGGGAAGGGCATGGTCTCACTCTGTCACCCAGGCTGGAGTACAGTGATACAATCATAGCTTACTGCAGCCTCAAAATCCTGGGCTTGAGCAATTATCTGACTTCAGCCTCCTGAGTAGCTAAGACTGCAGGTGCATAGCCATGACACCCCACTAATTTTATTTTATTTTTTGTAGAGATGAGGTGTTGCTATGTTGCCTAGGCCAGTCTCAACCTTCTGGCCTCAAACAATCCTCCTGTCTTAGCCTCCAAAAGTGCTGGGAATACAGATGTGAGCCACACTACACCTGACCCACGTGACCCCTCCTGATCTTAAATGAAGCCGTTTTAGAACACTAAGTGGTAGTGTGCCCTTGAATTAGCCAAAATTATACTTATTTTGAGACTGGCAAATTTGTGTAGTATCAATGGCCCAGAAAGAAATGTAATGATCTTCAAAGAAATGTTGGAATGAAACAAACATTGTGATTGTCTTGTATTATATGCTGCTGCTATACTGAATTTTATGTTTCTTGGAGTTCCATGCCCTTTCTGGAATACTCTCACTATTTTTGCCCTTGTGTAATTTAGTCATTGTTATCCTTTAGGTCTAAATGCATCTATCCTTTCTCTAGGAAGCTCTCCTTGGCTCATTAGGGTCTCAGTTCTACCCCTTCTCTGTGCCTTAGCATCCTATATTTCCCCATCATAGTCCATGTCTCTCTGCATGGCAATTAAGTGTTTTGTTTAGATTTTGAGCTACTAGATTCTGAACTCTGTGAGGACAGGGGACGTATTTTGTAGTGTAACATTGAATCTTCAGTGCCTTTGCAGTATTTGCTATGTAGTGGTTTAATAAATGCATTTGGAATGGAAGAATATCTATATCTGTATACTCAATATTCTCTCTTTTTTTCCCTATGAGTTTTATTTGTTAAATGGGGTTTGGATGGAGAGTTTAGATTGGTGTTCGTTCAAAATAAAGATTTAGGCATGTTTATCAGATCTTACTCTGTGATGGAAAGTGAAGATGGCATGCTTCTGTGAATCATTCATAGTTGGCTTGATAACCACAGAAAAGCCTGGAATAAGTTAGGTGATATATTTCCTTCATCATTCCAATCATAGACATTGAAAATAATTCATCAGTGCTGTTTACTCATACATAACAAGAGTTCTTTATTTCCCATCTAAAATATAGGTTTATAGAAATATGATGAAAAGATCATAAAAGATTATCTAAGTCCACCAATATCCTATCTGACAGTACAACAGCCATTTGATATGCAGAGGAAAAAAATTTATCACAGCAAGATGTACTGCTAAGCATTAAGCTCAATTTTTCCTATTTAAAAATCAATTTAAAAACTTGCATTGCAGGAAATGTGATAAATACATTTGTGAAATAATATACACTTTTCATATTAAAATAGCATAGGTTATCCAAAATCTATAGCTATATTGATAAATAGCAGAGTCCATTGTAAATGTGAAATATCATCTGCTGAAAGCAATGACTGTAATTAGCTTGCCAAGGCTATTTTAGCTTTTCTTACTTTGATCATTTTTGCCCTCTATGTTTCACCAGTAAAGAATGTCTTGTCTTTTATTGTAGTTCATATAGAAAAATGTTATTTTCATCTTCCCTGAAGCAAATAGGGCACAATAACAGTAAAAAGGAAAAGAAGAAGGAAAAAAAGACAAAAGAGAATGAAAAATAATATTTCTCACAGATACTTTTAAATTCCTTCTCCTGTGTGAGGTCTTCTTAAACTCTCAACTGTATGGCAATGCATGTTTGTTTAATTTTATGAGGTACCAGAAAATATATCCTGGTAGAGTCTCTTGCTATAGCTATTTATTTTGTGTATATATCATTTTTATAGTCTAAAAGAGAGGCCAGAATTTACTTTTATTTCTTGTGAGATTTTAGTTATATCAATTACCCTTATTGAATGTTTTGTTGAGAGCTTCCAGGTACAGCAATAATATTTTTTTTGTTTATTTGCTTCTGGTATTTCAAGCAAAGACATAGTAATAAAAATAGTTTCTATTCGTCATTTCTATCCTCTGCCAATAGAAAAGATTATCCATTTTAGGCCAGTGGTTCTTTCTGTTTTGTTTTACAAATCTACTAGCTTAATCTATCCAAGTCTGAGAAGAACTTGATCTGCTCAGTATACTGAAATATAATTGTACACACACACACACACACACACACACACACACACACACACACAATTATATTGTAATCCTTGGGCCAGATTTTTTTTATGAAATACTTTCTTCAGTCTTCAAAAATCACAGCAAACATATAAGGTAATTTCTCTTCATCTCAAATTACATAAGAAAAACCCTAGACTTAAAGATACAAGTACTAAATAATGCACTCAAATTTACGCCATTATTAGGTGGCTGAGCTCAGGTTTGTGTTCATATCTAACCAACTTCAGAAATCTAGGATATCTGAACAGCCCCGAGAAACTGTGCAGTCCCCTCTCTGCCCCATGTCAGCCTGGCATGTCCCCCACGTCCTCACCTTCTCACCACTCATTATTTATTCATTTTCCCAAAGAAGCAACCAGGGAACCCAAGTTTAAAACGCTTTCCCCACAAATAGAGACGTGGCCAGATTCCATCCAATACACAGTTTAATTTTCATGGGGCTCTGGGATCAAAAGAACAGAAATGACAACAACAAAAGGCCAGCTGCATCTGATTTTAAACTGACAAAGTGGGAAAAATAAAGTGTTCAATAAACAGATCAAGTTGGCCTCCAACCTGGGACCCAGAGGCAATCACCGCACCACCGTAGGATCAAGCACTGCTGATCCAGAGAGGAAACTTCAGGAGCAGACACGGAGAGACAGACATCCCACCCCCACACTGGACCAGGCACAGACCCATGGAATCTGTGTCGGGGACTTGGTGGCAGTAGCACCAGTGGGTGAGTTGGGTAAGTCAGGATCTGATTCATCCTCCTCCGACAGCAGTACTGGGGGCTAAGAGCCACCCAGTCAGCCTACACAGAAAGCAGAACGGAGGGGCTGGAGGCCAGATCCTGCTCCCTATTACAGCAGCAGCCAAAAGCAGCCACAGTGCTTGGGAAGGGAACCTGAAATTCCAAAACTGGCCACAGAGGGAGCTCTTTTTTCCTTTTGTTTTTTTCTCTCTCTGTTTTTGCTTGTTTTTGTACTTGTTTTGTTTTTGTCATACTTTTTGATGCTTTTTAGTTATTCTGTTTGTATATGGGTATTTTTGAGGACAAGTGCATCTTCAGGGTTTTTTTTGTTTGCATGCTTCTTTGTATGTTTTTGTTTTTTCCTGTTTTTTTTTTTGTTTCTTTGTTTATTTGTTAATTGGTGTGCCTGTCTCTTTTCCTTCTTCTTTTCCTCTGTCTTCATCTTCCTTTAGTCTTCCTTCTTACTTTATCTTTATTTCCCCTTTTACTTATCACATTTTGCTCTCAGGGGGCATCCATATGCCCCCATCAAATGGGCAGATTATAAGGGGGACCCACACACCAGTCAGTGGATACTGTGATCTGCAGATAGTTTCTGAACAACAGCTTCCACCTCACAACTTGATCAAATCTCAAAACTGTAAAAAGCACAACTCCCCATCCTGAGTCCAGCTTCAAAATTTAACAAAA
>CAUYQG010191838.1:0-14826 GCA_963574415.1 Tarsius wallacei
GCCCGGCTGATTTTTTTGATTTATTGTAGAGATGAGGTTTCGCCTGCCCAGGCGGGTCTCGAACCCGCGGGCTCAGGCAATCCACTCACCTCAGCCTCCCAAGGCGCGGGATTACAGGCTGAGCCACCGAGCCCGGCTCATAAGAAAGATCTTAAGCAAGATGTAAATATAGGAAGTCATTAAGTGATTATCATTGGAATCTTTGCGTAGTATCTTTAAGCATAAGGCAAATAAACCAATAAAAATATGCTCACCTCACTGATTTAAAAATACAAGTTATACCTAACAATTAGATATTGTTTTACCCATCATCCTTGTGAGAATAGGGATGCTGACAGGCATACGTATTACAAGTGAATATATTAAGTTAATCGTATAAATTGTTTGGAGCTCCATTTTTTATATTCACCTATTTTACATGTTGAGCAGTTCCACTGCTTTAAACTTTCTTCTATAGAACTTGTTGCATAAGTGCACTTTATGCAGGCATTCATTGTAGCATAATTAAAATATTGGAACCAACCTAATATTTACCAGTAGGAAATTAGTTAAATCAGTTTGGTATATCTACATGAGTGTAATTGCAGTTCCTAAATTATATATTCTCTACTGGATGGCTAGGGAGGCCATCACCAACCACTCTATTAAAGCAGGTTGCTCCCTTTTTTGTTTGTTTGTTTTCAATAAATATCCTGCTTATGTTTTTGATGTCACTTCTCATAATTTTTCCTTTTTTTCCTTGTCTCCTATCTCCACTAACTGGTAAGCCCGTGAAAGTGAAAACTTGGCTTATCATTTGCACTCAGTGATACTAAGGGCTTAATTAGATATCTGTTAAATGAACAAACATGAATGAATAGTTAAATGGGGGGTGGGGAAGAGTTAGGGCTGGGAACTGTGGCTCAAGCCTATAATCCCAGCACTTTGGGAGGCCGAGGCAAGATGATTGCCTGAGCCCAGGGGTTCAAGATCAGCCTGGGCAACTTGGTGAGACCTCGTCTCTACAATAAATCAAGAAAAATTAGCTGGGTGTTGCCTGTAGTTCAGCTACTTGGAAGGCTGAGGGAGAAGGATCACCTGTGACCACCAGGTCGATGCTGTGATGGCCGTAAGCGTGCCACTGTATTCCAGTCTGGGCAACAGAATGAGACTCCTACTCAAAAAAAAAAAAAAAAGAGTTAAAGCCGGGCTCGGTGGCTCAGCCTGTAATCCCGCGCCTTTGGGAGGCTGAGGTGAGTGGATTGCCTGAGCCCGCAAGTTCAAGACCCGCCTGGGCAAGCAAGACCTCATCTCTACAATAAATCAAAAAAGTAGCCGGGCGTGGTAGCGTGTGCCTGTAGTTCCAGCTACTTGGAAGGCTGAGGCGGAAGGATCACCGGAGCCCAGCAGGTCAAGGCTGCGGTGGCCGGGAGCGGCCACTGCACTCCAGTCTGGGCAACAAGTGAGACTCCAACTCAAAAAAAAAAAAAAGAGTTAAAGTGTGATCCTCTCTTTGAAATTAGGGAGTTGTATGTGTGTGTAATCTGTGCCTGAGCCCTGTGCATGTGTGTGTCCGAGAAAAAGGTAGGAAAATATGTGGATATGAACAAATGAAGGGCTCTTTTGCTGTATATTGTTTCAGGATTGTGTTGTGTACTAAAGATTTTTCCTATATTTAAAGATTTTTAACTTACTGCTTTAGAAAACAAATTAACACAACACAGAAAGGCCTAGAAAGAAAAGTATCAAGAACATCCAGATTATTTCAGTTGTAAAACTAATTCATTCAACATTATTCATTCAACCTCTTTTGTTTAAGCATGCACTTTTATATTGTTATATAAGGGAATGGTAAAAATAAGCTGGGCTCGGTGGCTCAGCCCGAAATCCCGTGCTTTGGGAGGCTGAGGTGAGTGGATTGCCTGAGCCTGCGGGTTCGAGCCTCGCCTGGGCAACTTGGCGAGACCTCATCTCTACAGTAAATCAAAAAAATTAGCCAGGTGGGGTAGGTAGCGCGCGCCTGTAGTTCCAGCAACTTGGAAGGCTGGGGCGGAAGGATCGCCAGAGCCCAGCAGGTTGAGACTGTGGTGGCGGGGAGCGTGCCACTGCACTCCAGTCTGGGCAACAGAGTGAGACTCCAACTCAAAAAGAATAATAATAATAATTACTATTTGGGGTTTTTTAATTAACTCTAAATTTTGACTTTTTCTTGCAGTTTGCCTTGAGACTCCTTGCATTCCGCCAGATACACAAAGTTCTAGGCATGGATCCATTACCCCAAATGAGCCAACGTTTTAACATCCACAACAACAGGAAACGAAGAAGGGATAGTGATGGAGTTGATGGATTTGAAGCTGAGGGGAAAAAAGACAAAAAAGATTATGATAACTTTTAAAAAGTTTCTGTTCTTCAGTGTTAAAAACAACAGGTGCCCGTTTGTTGGCTGTTTTTCATTCATAATAATGTCTACTTTGAAAAATGTATCAAGAATTTCATGGGAGAACCAAGTTTTTCTATGACATTAAAAACGAAATGTACAGTATTAGGTATTATATGAATGGAAAGACACCAAAAAAAAACAAAATTGTGCTCCGACTAGGGGAAAAACAGTGGTTCTGATTTTTTTCCCCATTATTTTGGTTTTATTTTCTGGTTGTCCTAGCTCTAATCTCACCCCCATTTTTGTGTCTTTTATTAACTAGTGCATTGTCTTATTAAATCTTTACTGTATTTAATGCAGGATTTGTGCTTCAGTTGCTCTGTGTATTTTGATATTTTTATTTAGAGGTTTTGTTTGCTTTTTGACACTAGTTGTAAGTTACTTTGTGTTATAGAAATCCTTTACCCCTTCTTAATATTTTACAGCAGTACGTTTTTTTGTAACGTGAGACTGCAGAATTTTTTGTTGTTGTTGTTATTCTATATGTGAAGGATTACAACACAAAGAGTTATCCTGCCATTTGAGTGCTCAGAACTGAATGTTTCTGCAGATCTTGTGGCATTTGTCTCTAGTGTGATATATAAAGGTGTAATTAAGACAGATTTCTGTTAATCTAATCAAGTTTGCTGTTAGTTGTGCATTAGCAGTATAAAAGCTAATATATACTATATGGTCTTGCAACAGTTTTAAAGCCTCTGCATAACTGATAAAAGTGCATGACATTTTTGTTTTTACTAGACTTTTAAAAATTATAATTTTAGGTTTAACACGTAGATCTTTGTACAGTTGACTTTTTGACATAGCAAGGCCAAAAATAACTTTCTGAATATTTTTTTCTTGTGTATAAGTGGAAAGGGCATTTTTCACATATAAGTGGGCTAACCAATATTTCAAAAGAACTTTATCATTGTGCAACTAACAACAGTAACTAGCCCTTAATTATGGTGACAGTTCCTTATTGGTGTGTGTGAGATTACTCTAGCAGCTATTACAGTATAACACAGTTGAATGATCTCCCCCACACACCCCATCACCCACATAATATACAGTTCTATTAACAGTGAGGTTGATTTAAAAAATTAAGATTAAGGAAAAAAAACAGAAAATTATTTGGTGTGGCCATCTTACATGCTTATGTCTCCTACACAAAGCTAAATATTCTAGCAGTGGTGTAATGAAAAGTTACATCTTGCTGTTGATGTATGTATGCTCTGGTACACAAATGTCATTTTGTTGTCACAGCACTACAGTGAAATACACAAATAAAAACTTAAATTCATATAATGACTTAAATGTATTATATTAGTATTGACATCATAAACTACTTTTGCTTTGAAACGATTTATGCTTCAGTAAAACCATATTCAAATTTATTGGGTAATACATCTTATTATTCTTGACAAATGTTTGTTGCCTGAGCACGTAATTTTTAGAAAATTTTATAATTCAATACCATGTTGGTTCAGTTTCTTTGCAGGGTCAGAATCTTCCTTCCCCCAGACTCTGGGCGGGGAAGGGGGCAGGAAACCATAGGAGACCACTGGGGAAATGGAACAGGAGACTTACGTTTTTCTCTCAAATTTGTCATGTGAATGTCGAATATCTCTAATCTTAGAAAATTTGAAGTGTTTCTGAGCACCAGCATCACAATCAAAGGATATGCTCATTGGAGCATTTCAGGTTTGGGGATTAGGGATGCTCCAAAGTCTGAAAAAAATCTAAAATCCAAGACACTTCTGGTTCTAAGCATTGTGGCTAAGGGATACTCAACCTGTTCTAGCTGTATAACTTGGGCAAGCCTTTCTTCTCCCCCCACCCCTTTTTTTATGGTTTTAATCTTTCTGGGTTTCATTTTGCTCTCCTTTTGAGTATTTAGTCATCCAGTAAAATTTTAGAATTTTTCTTCCAGTTTTCTCAAGAGGGAAGGAAGGGAACTTACCTTTATTGCACATTTATTACAAGCACTGTGCTAGGTTTTTTTTACACTTTTTCCCATTTGAAACTGTCAGAACAATAACAAGTAGTTGTGTTTTAATTCTTATTTTTAGATAAGAAAACTGAAGCCCAGAGTGGCTAAATAAAGATCTTACATCTTATTTATGTCACTATTTAAGTGCCAATTTCAAAGTTCGCAGTCAGCACTTTGCCAGGATGCCCCCTTCACCTTCCAGTTATGTTCAAGAAATACTTTATGCCCACATTTCAAAATTTTGCAGTGGTTTGAGTGTCTTCATCTAGAAATACAGTTGGTACCATTTAAGGTTTTTACTAAAATAATTCTTTCCATTTATATTTTGTGCATAGCTTGTTTTCATAGCTGTGGCTAGACCCACATTAACCATCTTGTATGAAAGAATAACTTGGATATTCATTAGTATCATTTCTTCTATTTTGACAATTTTTATTGTTGTTTTTAGTTGGAGTCTCTGTTGACCAGGATGGAGTGCAGTAGCATGCTCACGGCCACCGTAACCTCGACCTGCTGGGCTCAGGTGATCCTTCTACCTCAACCTTCCAAGAAGTTGGAACCACAGGCTCATGCCACCACATCCAGCTAATTTTTTGATTTATTGTAGAGATGAGGTCTCACAAAGTTGCCCAGGCTGGTCTCGAACCCGTGGATTCAGGCAGTCCTCTCACCTTGGCCTCCTAAAGTGCTAGGATTATAGACGTGAGCCATCACGCCTCGCCTTGACAGTTCTTAAAACTAGTCAGGCGTGGTACCTCATTCCTGTAATCCCAGCACTTTGGGAGAACAAGACGAGAGGATTGCCTCAGCCCACGGATACCAGACCAGTGTGGGCAAAGTGGTGAGACCTCGTCTCTACAATAAATCAAAAGACTAGCCTAGTGTGGTGGTGCATGCCTGTAGTTCAGCTACTTGGAAGGCTGAGGTGGAGGAATTGCCTGAGCCCAGCAGGTGGAGGCCACAGTAACCTTGAGCATGCCACTGCATTCCAGTCTGGGTGACAGTGAGACTCTGACCCCTCCCCCCACCCCCACCCAAGCCAAAAAAAAACCTCTAAGATCACTATCAAAACCACTAGTCATCACCCTGCTGATAAATTTTGAACCAGTTGTTTGGGCAACTGATTTACTAATCAGTTACTCTGCATTCCAGACTGACTTTCCATGTTACTAGTGCTTGCTTATGTTATAATTTAAGGATAAACCAAATAAAACAAATTGACTCTTTTTCACTCTCCCCAATTATATAATGCATTCCAAATTTGTTTTTTTTCTAAATCACTTATGATTCTTCTATTTCTTTGAATTAGCTAAAATTAAAAATACAAAATTGCGTAAACAGCATAGGAAAGGAGCTCTGATTTCAAATTAGTGTTGTGAATTGTTTTTTCCTACTTAATTAGAAAAATCTTGTGTGGTCATGTTAAGTTGTTAATATATGTTATGAATTTGAGTTATAAATTCCCTTAATGGACCCATTTTTTTAAATACTGAATTTGACAGAGTTAATTAACTTTTTTCCCTAATAAAAGGCAAATATTTAGGGTCATACAAAGATGATGATAATATAACAGTGATATCAAACTTGACTATGTTCATAAGTCATCTGGAGAACATTTAGAAGATTTCTAATCCCTAATTGCAAATATTTTTCCTGAGCCAGACCAAAATAATCCTGAGAATCTGCATTTTAAGATAGCTTTCTATTTGGTATTTATTTGAATGGATGGCTAATATACATACTATAAAAGGTGTAAAATGGTGTATAGCATAAAGTATTTTACCTTACCTTGCCTTCCAATTATGTCTTTCCCCTTCCCAGAGGCAGTGTTACCTGTTGACATACCATTCCCCAAATGATCTGTGTACTTGTTAGCATGAATGTGTGCATCCTTTGTTCTTCACGCAAATGACAGCATACTGTGTACGTTGTTCTGAGCCTTACTGTTTTTCCATTTAGTATATTGTGGAGTCTTGGAGATTGTTCCATATCAGAACCCATAGAAAAACGTTTTAACAAACACTATAGTATCCTTCCAAATGAGATTTTTTTCCCCTCTAATTTTAGGTGGTTCTGATACATGTGATCTGTGGATCATGCTTGAATAAACATGCTTTATAGCAGTAACCATAATATACTCTAGAGTTCTAAACTAAGCTACATTTTAAAATTTTGTATTAAGGGTATTTTGTCATCAGCCACAGTATGTGTATGGGGAGGGTTATCAATATGTTAATTGAATACTAAACAAATTGTAATATCCCCATTCCCTCAGAAATTCTATTGATTACCTCTAGGAAATTTTAGTTTTTCTTTATCTTAGTATAATATTCGGTGTTAAATAAAATCTGAAAATGGGAAATGGTTATATTACTAACTTAAATCCTGAATAATATGTTTGAACATCACTCGGGCTGATTCTGTGTAAAATACAAAGCTACTATAGTCACCTTATCCGAATATAATCCCAAGTAAGACATGATATTAGAGAAAAAGCATCATTAGTTTTAGTAATCTAACATAACATACTTTATTAAAACAGCAATTAATCATCTGTTGAATGTAAGTATGAAAAGGTGATTAAATTGATCATAAGAACTGATTAATTGTTCAAAAAACATGAACATAATTCAAAAGTAGAAAGCAAAAATAGCAGAAAACATACCTAAGGCTTGCATAAACATGAGCCCTATTGTGGAATTACAGGATAATGCAGTATGATGGGTTCCTAATGAGATTGTAATTTACCTCAAACCTTGCTATGAGCTGTTAAAAAATAAGCAAACTACTTCAGTGCAGTCTTGATGTGCATTATAATGTACAAAAACAGAAGGCCTACCTTTAGCTAATGCACAGTGGAGGGGGCCAATGGAAGGTTAAAACTCTATTGCCAATTCACAGCCAAATTAGTGAGCTAGCATTGGAACCCTTTAACAGAAAAGGTGCTTCTTTGTGTCCTTTATCTGAGTGATGTCCAAATAATAGATACAATGTAGTCCTACACTTGGCGTTGGTCACACCATATCTGGATTATGGTTCTGAGCATTAAGCATGAGAATGACCAAGATAGTAAATTTGTTTGAAATTATTCTGTGTGCTGGAACCACAAGTGGTGATGTGGAAGAGAGAAAGGATTATAACTGTCTTCTAACATGAATGGTTATAAGAAAAATAATTGAAAAAATGGTCATTTTTAGAAGTTTACTGAAGCAATAAAATGGATGAGGGTTGCTTGCAAAGAAGTTATTGCCCATTTTAAAATTACAATGAACTGTTAAAGATTCTCTTCGAAGGTCCAAGCACTGGTATATTTTCTGAGTTTAAAACACTATTATATTATATATAGTTCATGTATCTAGTAAAAGATCATTTGTGTAAAACTCAAATGGCCCGAAAATTGGTAATTATTTCATGGCAGCCAAATGGGCCTAAGTAAGGCCTTGGAAAAAATGGGTACTGGTTTTGCTACACCTTTTTAACTTTTTTTTTTTTTTTTTTTTGAGTTGGAGTCTCACTCTCGCTCAAACTGGAGTGCAGTGGCCGCTCCCGGCTACCGCAGCCTCGACCTCCTGGGCTCAGGTGATCCTTCCGCCTCAGCCTTCCAAGTAGCTGGAACTACAGTCACGCACTACCACGCCTGGCTAACCTTTTTAACATTTTTTCCAGGGCACTGAAGTTTCTGGTTTTTCTCCTACCCTTTTCAGCATTCCTCCTCTGCCTCTAAGTAGCACTTTCCATGCTTTTGTCATCAGCATTTTCTTTATGGGTACATGGTATTTATTATCCATCTTCCAAGCTTTAGATTCTCCCTTGTTAAAATTATTTCTAAACCTTGTTTGTATCCAAACTTCGGTCTGGCTTTTTTTCTTTCTGCCTCCTGTCTCTATGCTATTCAACCCCCCAGGCTATTCCTCCTAAAGTATCTGATCTTGTCACTGCTACTCAAAGGCCTTCAAACACTGCAACACTGTGCTAAACAACCCATTATTTTATCCTCACAACATTGTTGGGTGACAGCTATTCATTACATGTGAGCAAACTGGAGTTTCAGGTTAAGTGACTTGCTATAATATCATTGGAGGTGGGGCACAGTGGTTCATGCCTGTAATCCTAGCACTTTGGGAGGATGAGCCAAGAGGATTGCCTGAGTCCAGGAGTTCAAGACCAGCCTGGGCAACATAATGGGACCTTGTTTCTACAATAAATTTTAAAAAATAAATTAGGCCTGTAGTTCTAGGTACTTGGAAGGTTGAGGTGGAAGGATCTCCTGAACCCAGGTGGTTGAGGCTGCAGTAGCCATGATTGTGCCACTGCACTTCAGCCTGGGCAACTGAGTGAGACTGATTAAAAATAAAGGCCAGCCTTGGTGGCTCAGCCTGTAATCCCAGCACTTTGGGAGACCGAGGCAAGTGGATTGCCTGAGCCCCCGAGTTTGAGACCAGCCCGGGCAAGTTGGCGAGACCTCGTCTCTACGATAAATCAAAAATTAGCTGGGCGTGGTAGCGCGCACCTGTAGTTCCAGCTACTTGGAAGGCTGAGGCAGAAGGATCGCCAGAGCCCAGCAGGGCGAAGTTGCGGTGGCCAGGAGTGTGCCACTGCACTCCTGTCTGGGTGCCAGAGTGAGCTCCAACCCAAAAAATAAAAAAAAAATATATTTGAATGATAGTTTCTTGAATTGGGTCAGACCATCAGTTATGTATTAGAATTCTGTTCACTTCAAACCCTGAGCTTTTAACCTGCTGTGTACCTCCTATGGTTGTGCTTTTGGCCAACCCTCTGTAGAGTTTTAGTGTGTAAGACAAGTTACACAAATCAATTTTAAGCATTCCAAATCCTGGCCTACCTTAAATGCCTACCCAATCAGCCTTTTAAAGAACCCACAAAGCTATATTTCTCCAAGGTTAATGGCTAAGTCAGGATAGGAAGAAAAAAAAAATTCCACGTTCTTTACTCAGCAATTTAACGTTCATCCAAGCCAGAAGTCAAATGATACCATGCATACTGTATCTGATATAGCTATGTCACATATGGCAAAAACACTATTAACAAGTATTAAAGATTTCACATGAAAATCCCAATTTGGTTCCTCTTGAAAAACTAGAAGATCTGATGACACAGAGATTGTGTTATCACATGGTGGCAATTAGAGCAGAGGTCACTCCCTTTAGAAGATAATTTTTAGACAAAGCCTGTTCTGGACAGTTTACCACAGCCTCCACCATTTTCTATTGTTTACCAGACTAGGCCTATGGGCATTTGATTTAATTATATCACGGACTCCAGGCATTTTACCTATACTTCCAATTTTAGTGTGTAACCAGGTCTGTTAAGCTTGGGCACAATCTCTAGTTACTTTCAGTTCTAAATTCTTCAATTGTACAGCCTAGTGTTTCTCTTATAAATTAGGATACCTTAATGTCCCCACTCTTCATGTAAGGGACAGCCTCAGAGAAATACTTGATGAGCTTCCTTCTTTGAATTTTTTTTTTCCCCAAGAGAGATAACAGGGAGGCCTGAATCTAAGCACTTTACAGCCTTAAGGGAATCCTTTCTTTTAGAGAATCCAAAACCATCTATCTCCTAAAAATCGCATAGTAACATTGAAGCAGCCTGCCTGTCTTCCTGTTTGTTCTTTGGACTAAGAGAAAGAGATAGAAGAAAAGGCCTTGGGAGTTGAAGAGAACAAAGATGAGCTAAAAGAAAAAAGATGTTCTAGATGGTAAAGTTCTTAATTGTATGAGTTCTTAAATTTTCTCTTTTGTGAATACTTACTGTACATCATAAGAGATAAGAAGGGCTTATTATATATGGTAAAGGAGAAGGGGAATTAAATTATTAATTTCAATTGAATTATTGAAACCAAATTTGTAAAGTTTCAGTTCCAGTGAGATGGAATAAGCTATCTGTGTTTTCCAATGAATGCAGCTTTAAAAAAGAGTAAAATGCATAGAACAGCAAGTTGAGGACTATGGAATTCTGGGTAAGGTAATTCTGGGTAAGACCAGAATTGAAGTTTCATCAAACTGACAATTTACGGCATTTCCCCTGTCAGTCTTCCACTGCTTAGCTTCTGGCATGAGAACAGTGTGTATAGCAGAAGTGTGTGGCAGAGTGTGGTAACTAAAACCCCAGGGTTTTGGCCAGACACTGAAAAAGGGAGCCCTGGGAAGTGACCGTACTGGATAACACAGCAAGACCCTGTCTCAAAAAAAAAAGTATTATCCCTTAATATTTTAATATAGGTATCTGCATATACATATAGATCATTCTTCCCCAAAATGTTCCCGGTAGTTACCCTGTGTAGCATTACTATGGCTTGTTCTGTTTTGATTTTTTATTACTATTTGATTAAAATTGCTATTCTGTAGTTTCTAATGTTTCTGTAATATTTTCTCTGCATAATTACTGAATAATAATTTTTTTTTCCTTTTTTTTGAGTTGGAGTCTCACTCCGTCGCCCAGACTGGAGTGCAGTGGCCGCTCCCGGCCACTGCAGCCTCAACCCGCTGGGCTCCGGCAATCCTTCCGCCTCAGCCTTCCAAGGAGCTGGAACTACAGGCGCGCGCTACCGCGCACGGATAATTTTTGGTTTATTGTAGAGATGAGGTCTCGCCAAGTTGCCCAGGCGGGTCTCGAACCCGCGGGCTCAGGCAATCCACTTACCTCAGCCTCCCAAAGCGCAGGATTACAGGCTGAGCCACCAAGCCCAGCTGAATAATTCTTAAATAATTCCTACTTAATACTTCTTTTTAAAAAAAAAAAAAAGGTGAAAAAAATTTTTAAAGGATGTACAACCCCTCCTAAGGATAAATCATAAAACCCTTAGCATGGCATTCAAGGACCCATAAACTGTAGCATCAACCTGTCCTTCCAGTCTTGTCTTCCACTCTTCCTTGTATTAGAACCTATAGTCACTTTCCCAGCAGTCCTCGCTCTCACCTCTACATATTTGTGTATGTCCTGCTTTCTGTCTGAGTTCAGCTTCACAGACCTCTGTGAGACACTCCTTTTTGGACGAAGAGTGACAGAGCCTTTCCTTTGAGGTAAGGAAAGGCGTCACCTGGGAGACCAAGAAGAAAGTAAAGCAGACATTGCTTTCTAAAAATGAATGAGTCACTTCTATGACCTATGTAGTTCCAAACTAAGTTTCTCTTGGTATTTTTAGTTGATGTTGTCTCATGTGAAATAAGAAAATGAATTGATTCCCTGCCACCCCCACTTTCTGGGCCCGCAGTTCAGCAGAGGCATAAAACTTCTTTTCAGACTACTCAAACCTATGTGAGACATTTGCAGAGTCTGGGGCTGCCTTTTTGGTGCTTTCCTTGGCTGCCCTCAGAACCCATCCCAGAGACCAGGTAAATGAATGGTGAATAGACTTCAGTGTTCTGGAGGTAGAGAGGGAAACAGGGAAATGGCTGATCATTAACAGTGCTCAAGCAGAAAAGTTACTCTGTAAAAAATAAGATGTGTCTTCATAGAGTAGTGATTTCTATTCCTTATGTTCTCTTTTTTTGCCTTTGGACAAAAAGGATTGAAAAAAAATTTTTTTTTTGCTATGTTTTCACCTGAGTACAGATGACTTTTTCAAACAAAACAGTGAGCCTTTCATAACCTCAGTGTTCTTTAACAGCCACCTGAACAATAAGCCTTTCAGGTTTTCAGTGAGTGGGAATGGTTGGCCTAGCTCAAAACAGGCCTGACTGCACTTTGAGCAAAGATCAAATATCCTAGCAGAGTGGCGTGCCTGGCCTGTTTTTATTTGAGAAAGTCCTCCTGGCCCTTAAGTCAGCAATAGCTTCCTACTTTCTAAGACCATTAGTCTCCAAACACTGGTGGCCCTCCTTTGTGGAAGAGGTGTCCTCCCATTGTTCTTCCAGATTTTCAAGCCATCTTCAGCCCCCCAAAAACTTGGGACGACGAGAAGATCATCTCAGAGCCAACTTCCTTCAAACTGGAGAACAGACAGTTCGTGTGTCAGGTCTCTCCCTTTTTCCTGATCAGCTCAGCAGTACCAGGAAGTCTCAGATCTCAATCTAACACTTTGATCCCCGCTGAAATTGAGAAGCGGCCAGGCACGGTGACTCAAGCCTGTAATCCCAGCACTTTGGGAAGCCAAGGCGAGAGGATTGCCTAAGCTTAAGGGGTTCGAGACCAGCCTGGGCAACTTGGCAAGACCTTGTCTCTACAATAAACCAAAAAATAAGCCGGGTGTGGTAGCGCATACCTGTAGTTCCAGCTACTTGGAAGGCTGAGGTGGAAGGATCGCCTGAGCCCAGCAGGTCGAGGCTGCAGTAGCTGTGTGTGCCACTGCACTTCAGCCTGGGCGACAAAGTGAGACTGACTCAAAAACAAAAAAAAGAAATTGAGAAGGAATAACACATTATTTTTATTTTGTGATGCTCGGCCTTCATATGATTGGATGGCATGTAAAACACTGAATTGTGCCAATCTTAATAATTTGAGACGTCATCAACAAGCTTTTTCATTTCTCTCTTGGAGATCATCCCTGAATCTGAAGCCAGATCTTGACTTCTATTATCCTGGAATGAGTCAAGAGAAATTTAAATGGGGAGCCAACCAACATAACAGGTTTTCCTGGCTGCTGCTTCCTCCCCCTCTAACTTTCCTTCCCTCCCAACACACACACACACACACACACACACACACCATGAGGGCTCTGAGCTGGGGAAAGAGCCAGCTCTGAAGAGAAAGCAGTGAGAAGCAAGTCAGGTCCATGCACTTATTGCCCCACAGTTTCCCTATCATTTGGGGATCTGAGAGAAGAGTGGGCCTGAGTCTGGCAGCTCTGTCTGGGAGTTTTGGAGCATGGTATCTCTGCTGACACCTTCCACCTCACCCTGCCACCCCCAATGCACACGTGTTCGTGGTATAGAGTAGTTGAAATGGAGTCATGGCCTTTCCAGATGCTGGAGAGCTTACTCCTGGGTCTCCAAAGTTCTCCATGACTCTCAAGTGATACACAAAGTAATTGGGAGGACCAAGGTGCTCCTGGGAGGCTGTCTAGCTGAGGAAACAGACAAACTTGTGCAAGGATACAATATGACATAAGCTGCCCAAGGGATAAGGAAGGACTTGACTGCATCTCTGAGGAATTACCAGACCAGCGAGCTGTGCGGGAAAAGGAAGGAGGAACTGTAGGCCCGAGTTAGTACCCTCTGAGCCAAACACTTTCCCTGCCAAGGAACAGACAACCCCAGGCCCTGGGACCCCCCACCCCAGACAGGGCCTTTGTGCACTTTGAGAGCTTTCAATTCAGCCCAGAGAGTAGGGGGCAGGGAACATAGAAAGGAGCTCAAAATGAAGCATGACTGGTTTATAAAACTTGAACTGACAAAGGTAAAGTTCAAAACATTACCAGATGAAATTTTCTAAATCAAACTGCTGTGGCTTAGAATTAGCGTTCTTTAACACTACGTGTTAAAGAGTAAGTCCCAGAGTGGCCCTGACCAGCTGTGTGATCTTTGGTGAGGTGTTTCACTTCCCTGGGCCTTGCAACACCCTCTTCAAAATGAGCTTTTCTCCAGCTCTAGGAACATCCAGTTCTATAGGCTCTAAGGTGGCTCAGCAGCTGGCTCAAGCCAAGTTTCTACTCCATTCTTCATGGGGTTGTGGGCCCAGGCAGTGTGTCCAGAGGAAGCCTGGTGACAGAGGACAGGGAAGGAATGGGTCCAGCCTCCTTCTTGATCATTTTCCTTTATTCTGAGCAGCTAGGTGGGAGAACTTTCCAGTCTGTGCAGAGAATACCTTCCTTGTCACCGCTTTAAAAATATTCCTGTAGAGGGCACAGTTTCCTCATCCCCGAGGCTTCCAGGCAAGTCCTGAAGGTTTTTCTATCCATCTGATAATCTATTCATTCTATAATAAGAAAAGTACTTTGGGAATAGGGAATATCAAGGATCACGGAGGGAGCCTCTGACCTCAAGGAGCTCCTGGTTGCTTTCAGGAAGAAGACGAAGATGTGGACCTGATCCAGTTATTCCAAGACATATTCAAGGGGACAGGCTAACACCACAAAGAAATGCAGCCGGATGTGGTGGCTCACGCCTGTAATCCCAGCACTTTGGGAGGCAGGGGCAAGAGGATTGCCTGAGCCCAGGGGTCGAGACCAGCCTGGGCAACTTGGAGAGACCTCTTCTCGACAATAAATTTAAAAAATTAGCCAGATGTGGTGGCATACACCTATAGTTCCAGCTACTTGGAAAGCTGAAGCAGAAGGATTTCCTGAGCCCAGCAGGTCAAAGCTACAATGGCTGTAAGCCCAGTATCACTGCACTCCAGCCTGGGCGACAGAGTGAGACTCCAACTCAAAAAAAACAAAAAACAACAACAAAAACCAAATCCAAGCCGGGCTCGGTGGCTCAGCCTGTAATCCCTCGCCTGGGGAGGCTGAGGTGAGTGGATTGCCTGAGCCCACGGG